>PVJH01037752.1:0-17695 GCA_004026705.1 Nesogale talazaci | reverse complement strand
ATGGACCCTGAGCCCTGGAAGCGAGGAGCCATGGGGAGACCCCTGCCAGCTCCAGGACTCTGCACCCACTGACCTGTGACTTCGTGAGTCGGAAAGAGACTACATAGACTGATTTTGGGCATATGGGTTAATAACAGACTTATGAATTTGAACGGGACTGGGCTCAATGTCCTGTTCCTCTTGTATATAAACCTTTTCCTTATATCTATATGCGTGTCTATGAGATTTGTTCCTCTAGCCTACCTGGACTGACACACCACCCAGGCTAACTTTCCCTTCCTCATAAAAAGGTCACACAAGCTGCACTGCTACAGGGGGACGAGATTGACCCCAGACATGGGAGACACGTCAGAGTTGATAGAAAGGTTTTCCGAGGCTGAGCCCCGGTGGCGTAGTGGTTGTGCGCGGGACTGCGGCCCACTGGTACGGAGGATCAATTCCAGCAGTGGGGCTGGGCCTCCTACTCCCACCACTGGAGAGCAGTGATGCCAAAAAAAAAAAAAAAAAAGGGTTTTCCGATTCTTTTTGGATTTTTTTTTTTGGCGGGGGGGCAATCACTGCCCTCTGGTGGTTGTGGGAGGTAGGCTTTCCAATTCTTAAGGCAAAATGCAAATCAGCGTTCCTTTCCAAGAGGAAGCCCTGGCTGATAACTGGACTGTTCCCGACAGAAGGAAGCACCAGGGGCAATCAGAAGACATTCAGAGGAAACAAACCCACCAAGAGGACCATCACGGGTGCGTCTCTTGCTGGTATAATGGCCAAGAGGAATCAGAAACCTGAGGTTAGAAAGGTCCGATGAGAGCAGGCTCTTGGGGCTGCCAAGGAAGCAAGACAGGCAAAGCCAGGCAGTGAAAAAGTAGCCCTGCCTAGCTGCTACTCAGGCTCCTGCACTGGCAGCACCCCAGCTGAACATGGTGGACGCTTCTGCTCTCCGGGTTGGAGGAAAGCACTAAGGTGGCGGATGAGACATTCAAATAAAGATGCAACTAAGAAAAAAAAAAAAAGACCACATGAATTTTCATCCCCATGTCCTGTAGTAATGGCTTTTCTTCCTTTATAAGGTGAATAGCTCATTTTTGACTATTAAAATCCAGACTTCTGGAAATGGAAAATTCCCTGGGTAGAGAAAAAAAGTTCTTCACCGAAAGGGTTAGTTCACAATGCTCCCTTAGTACTGCTTGCAAGAATGAATTTATAGCAATTAGCTTTCTCGGTGGGGATGATGAATATTTCCAATGGGGTGGGGCGGGGGAGTGAGAGTTAGTTAAGCACTTCCTGATGATTCTAACTTGGCTTCTACACTGTATCCGGAGGAAGTAGAATGAATTCCATTCCCCAAATTTGCAACTGAAAAAGTTTCCCTCACAGGAGGAAATGCGCCCTGCTGGCTGCGATTTTTCTCTTCATGAATTGCATTTCGATCTAGGGCCGACACAAAGCAGGCGAGTGTGAAGAGTGAAACTTGGAAGGAATGCAATGAGCTCTTTCTTCCCTCACGGAGGACTGCAACCTCATCCAACAATGATCGCAAATATGCCAGAGCCACGCCTGGCAGCGCCCTTCAGATGCTCTGCATGCTCATCTCTGATGGAATCTGTCAAAAACACTGAAGGGTTGTCTGTTCTCGTCATCTGCGATCTGGTCTGGAGCCCAAGGAAACAGTTTACTTGGGCCGGGCAGGAAGAGAAGAGACATGAAAATCGTTTGAGATTCTCTATGGCAGGCCTCAAAGCAATGAGAAAAACTATGGTCATTATTAAAAAAAATAAAATAAACAACAACTCACTGTCCCGCGGTCAATCCACGCACAGGGGCTCCACGGGTGCCTGGAGAAGACAAAGCATGGTTACGAAGGCCAGGGAGCAAAAGAGTCAACAAAGAAGGGCTGAGCCCCGGTGGCATAGTGGTTGTGCAGGGGACTGCGGCCCACTGGGACGGAGGTTCAATTCCAGCAGTGGGGCTGGGCCTCCTACTCCCACCTACAGAGAGCAGTGATGCCCCCCCCCCCCCAAAAAAAAAAAAAAAGAGCCAACAAGGACCCATCTATTACACACACCCTCCATAAAGTCCTGGAGGATAAAGCTATTATTTTGAGGACTAAGGTGCAGGGACTCAAGCCAGGGTATTGTCAATGGCCTCACACGCATGTGAAAGTTGGCATCAGGAAGACCAAAGAAGGCTTGATACATTTGAATGACAGTGTTGAAGAAGATTATCGAGGGCTGAGCCCTGGTGGTGTAGTGGTTGTGCGCAGGACTGTGGCCCACAGGGTTGACAGTTCAAATCCAGCAACAGCTCTCTAGGAGCAAGGCTGGGCTTCCTACTTCCACCAGGGCAGTGGTGCCACACACACACACAAAAGAATATTAAAAGTACCATGGAGGGGGGAGGGAGCATTCACTAGAACTGATGGTGATGACACAACTCATTTTTTTTTTTTTGGCATCACTGCCTCTGGTGGTCGTGGCACTACCCTGTGCTGCTCCTGAGAGCCGCTGATAGTTTTGAACCGCCAAGACTATGGGCCGCAGTCCTGCACTCAAGCACTTACGCCACCAGGGCTCAGCCCTACAACTCATTAAAAAAAAAAAACAACTTTATTGGCGGTTCTTAAAGCTATTATAACATTCAATACATCATATGTATCAAGGACATTTGCACATATGTTGCCACATCCATTAACAATCATTTTCCACTTGAGCCCTTGGTATAAGCTCCTCTTTCCCCTCCCCCCCCTTTTTTTAATGAATCATTTTATTGGGGACTCATACACCTCCCCTCACGATCCATACATTCATCAATTGTACACAGGCCTCATTTGCACACTTGTTACCATCATCACTCTCAAAACATCCTCCCTCCACTTAAGTCCCCAGTACCAGCTCCCCATATTTCTCTCCCCCACCATGAACCTTTAATAATTTACAAATTGCTATTGCTTTTTTATATCGTATACTGTCCAATGTGCCCCTTTGCTCACTTCCCTGTTGGTCATGCCCCAGAGAGGAGGTTCTATGGGTAAAAATACGGTATTGGCCAAATATTGACAGGTTGAGGTTCTGATTTTACCTGATTTTGACACTTCATACAATGTTTACTTTTTTTACATGTTAACTGTTACACTTTCGAGGATGCTGGAAGACAAGAAATGGCGGAGTTGGAGAAGTAGGACTCGACCATAGCCTCGTAAACAGATTCTGCCTTGGCCACGTCTTCTGTTCCTGGGTTCAGCGGTGACACGGGGAAAGCCCCAGGTTACAATGGATTTCTGCTGTCACTGAAAAACACTGGCCGAGAGACGTTGAACTGCTGTTTAATAGCAAGCAATAAGCCTCCTGGCTTCTTGGCCAGGGACCCAAAGAAACATGACTTCATCTCTCAAGGTTGTTCCTGGCAAACTCTGCTTTGAAAAATGCCCCAGGGCAGAGCACTCAAGGCTGAATTCTTGACGTGCGTTGCAAAAATGCGTAGGACAGATTGCCAATGTTTCTGAAAGTGACAAACACCTTCTGATCTAGTCGATTCCACCTCTAGGAATCCACCCGGCCAGTTTACTTGCCACTGCACAATATCATATTTGTATATTATTTATTCTTTTTTTGTGTGGGCATCACTGCCCTCTGGTGGGAGTGGGAGGCCCCGCCTTGCTCCTGGAGAGCTGCTGCTGGATTGGAACTGCCAGCCCTGTAGATTACTTATTCTGATGGCTTCTAATAGCAAAACAACAGAAACAAGTGATATTTATCATAATGAAACTGAATGGAAGATGAGACAGCTTCACAATGGAATACTATGCAGTTGTAATAAAGGAGGAATAATTTTTTTTTTAAGATTTTCTTTTCTTTACAAATTGGGGCTAATACAACTCTTATCACAATCCATCCATCCGTCCATCCATCCACCGTGTCAAACACATCTGTACATTTGTTGCCATCATCATTCTGAAAACATTTGCTTTCTACTTGAGCCCTTGGTATCAGGTCCTCATTTTTCCCCTCCTTCCCCACTCCCTCATAAGCCCTCGATAATTTATAAATTATTTTTTCATATGTTACACTGTCCGATGCCTCCCTTCACCCACTTCCTCACTGATTGCCCCCCAGGGAGGAGGTTCTATGTGGGTCCTTGTAATCAGTTCCCCCTTTTCTACCCATCTTCCCTCCACCCTCCCACTATCGCCACTCTCACCACTGGTCCTAAAGGGATCACCTGGAGGAAGAATTTCTTGATATGATAGTCACACAGGTGTATATTACATGAAGAAAGTATATAGACAAACAAGCATAGTCTCCCATTTATGTAAAGGGAAAAAGAATATATATGAAGGTCCTGTACTTTTACACAAATGCGTGTTAAAGTTTTGTTTCAACCATACATCCCCTTGTGAGTTCATCATTCACAACTGTGAGGCTATGTGACTCCCTGACGAGCTGGAAGGTGTTGTCATGTGCTGACAAAAACAAGGAGTTCTGGCAAATCCCAATAAAATATGACACCAAAGACGGGACTTGGATTCAAAGTTTTAATAATAAATTGTGCTGATAAGCTTTTCAAAGGCAATGATATATCAATAAATAATAGTTACACTGAGTTCCTGAGAAAGAACCTACCACATGAAAATACATCAGAGTGTTGTGAAGAACAAGATGGCATGACGATAGAATTGCAAAAATACTGACAGTCACAAGACAAGCACAGCAGACTTCAGAATATGCCATTCATACAAATGTAAACAAGTACACAGGAATTCTTTCTTTTTGTTTGTTTAGACACTGATAAATTTATAAATGTTGCCTAGATATATACTAAATAATGGTTACATGATGAAAAAAAATTCAACAAAAAATATGTGGAACAATATAATGAGAAACATGATGCGTCAATTTTTTTTAAAGCAAGAAAGAATTCTTTTTTACTCAAATAAGAAATCATTTTAAATAGGATTCATACTAATTGGAAATAAGAAATAGTTTGTGTGGTTGTCTATGCATTTTATAGATATATCTGTGTATATATATATCCATATATATATATACCTATTTTTCTACTAAAATACCTATGGCTTCATCATTTTCATATTCCAATGTCTCCTTGAATAATCCTCGATTTTTAAAATCAAGCCAGGAAAAATATCTTGAAAAATAAGAAATGATACAAAAATTAAGATCTGACGCTTCCTAGCACATCCACAAGAGGAAAATGGAAAAGAAGACTGTGAAAGAAGCCTCCGAGGACTCTTCTCACCGTGGTGACACTCCTGAGGCTTAAGACGAAATGCCCTAGGACAGAGAGACACGGGGTTGCGGCTGCTCTTCAGTCCTTTCAGGGTAGGCAGCCTGAGGCACGCTCCAACCTATTAGCTCTCCCAAGGCGATTCTGACTAGAGAAAGGGACGGACGGATGGACGGAGTTCCATAATGAACTTAAACAGGCTCTGGGCCTCGCTAAATGAATCCCTTTTGATGTCTCTGATGTCAGGATGGGATCGAAGCCTCAGTTCACGCGCCAAAGAACCAATCACACCCCCAGAGAGGTGCAGACGCACACACTTAAACACACACACACACACACACACACACACTTAAACACACACACACACCACAAAAATCACTTCTTAGTTACATGCCTGCATTTTTTTTTTGTAGCAAAAAACCCAAAAACATATCAGCTATCATCACAGCAAGGGAATTCCCCCACACAAGACATCAGCAACACACTGCCTACCACACCTCATCCAAAGAGAACTCAGTAAAAAACGTCTTCACAGGACCTGCTGTGAATGGCAAGATACGGTATTTTTATAATAGAAAAACCCTGCTCGGGCGATATCCTCCACGCACCAGACATCCAACACAATCACCTTGCTCGCACTTTCACCGGGACTAGAATATGCACACACAAAAAAAACCCCCAAACAAAACAAAAAAAAACCTTAAACAACAACAATAACCCAAAAGCAGCCTTTAACACTATATCACAATTTTGAAATGTGGGAGAAGAAAAAAAAAAGAAAGAAAAGCAACAACCATGGTTTGGTGATCAGTAACATCGGAGCAGAGTGTTATTTTTTGTTTTGTTTTGTTGTTGTTCTAAAATTATTGCACAAGAGAATGTCTTATCACATGTTCTTCTTCAGTTTTTCGGTCTTTCCCTAAAGGTGAGTTAAGTGCTACGGGTAATACACATATGTAGAACATAACAGCAGCATGGTTTGTCAAAGTTAATCCCGATCATGTCGTTAAGAAACCAAAAATGGACATACGCAGAATAAGTGCTCTTTTACACTCTCATAAAAAAAAAAATCTTGTTGGTGGTGGTGGCGGCGGCGGCGGTGGTGTCTTTCAGTCTCGTTTTCACGCGGTGAAGGTCTTTGGACGCCAGTCGGAAACTGATGCGGACCCTGGTGGCCCGGGCTGTGGTGACGTTTCGCTGGACTCAAGGCTGGGCGCTGGCTCTTTGCTGTGGAAGCACCAGGAATCCCCAGTCACGTCAGTGGGCCGACTCACAACCTTCCCAGAAGGCACGTCCCGGGTCGAGGCTCCTGGGGGACTGCGGAGTGCCTACACGTACACGGGCTGGCAGCCCTCGGCCTGGTCCCTGACCCCACCGACACACTCAGACTGCGAGGCGTCTGCTTCTGAAGGCTTAGGGCACCGGAAGGGGTAGCCGTTGTCGTCAAAGAACCTTCGGAAGGTGAATTCATAGAAGGCGTGCTCGGGGTGCTTGTTGCTGCTGGAGGTGAGGGTGTCCCACGCCTTGGTGCTGTCTCCACTGGCCTCATCCCACGGGCTCTCCTCATCCACGGGGTCGAAGTTCGAGGTGTCCATGGGATGGCTGATCTTGGGCACGTAAGGCGCGGGCTGCTTACGGATGTCGCTGGAGAAGTCGATGGTACTGAAGAATGGGTGCGCCTTGAGCTCGTTGGCCCCGGCCCTGCCCAGCCGGCTGTCAGCAGCACAGCACAGCCTGGTGATGAGGTCCTGGGCCTCGGCGCTCAGCTTGACCTGGGTGGGGATGTGGAGTGTGTTCTCCCAGTTTATCACCTGGAGGGGCAGAGAACAATACCTCAGTGGCCTGAATGGCGCATAACTATTAAGGGGTAAATAGAGGTATGCTAGGTAATCGAAGTTTCCTAATGGAAGAATACAATACATTTAGAGGCAGCAGTTGTTAGATTTGAGACACCCTAGTCACCTGTGCGAACAGAGGAAGTGGTCAGCTGCCTCCTTTACCATGAGAACAGAACTGGATGGTGCCCGGCTACCATTACGACACATTTTGATCAGCGAAGCCATTGAAGAATCCTGATCAAAAGGGGGAAATGCAGAACAGAATTTCATTCTAAGAGACTCTAGACTTTCTAAAACCCTGTCAGGTGGATATGCTCCTGAAACCACTGCTCTGTGGGAGGGAAAAAAAAAATCTTTGAATCTTAATGCAACGATATCCCTGAAATCATCTTAAAACCAAACAAGAACTTGGCTTCGGTCATTAAAGATGTCTGCCTTTAGCATGATGCTCTTTTAAGAACGATCTATGTGGAATCAAATGGTCAGTAGCAACTTGAAAGAGAAGACAGGACAGGAACGGGAGGAGGTGGAGAATTTCCGTCAGTGAGGGAGCGACAATTTGGGAAAAGGAGAGTGGGGATGGTTGCCCAGCCCCAAGGACAGACTCAAAGCCACTGGGAGGGTCACATCAAACCTCTCGCATTGGCATGTGTCTTGCTGCATGTAATCCTGACAATGACATCAAAGTAAAAAAAATCGAGAGAACTAAAAAGCCACTAGTGTTGCCAGGTGGTTCTCAGGATGATAAAGAAAAATACAGACCGCCTGCGCCCCCTGCCTCCCCTCAAAATTGTAGAAACCTTCCTTACTCCAAAATAACAAGATGTCAAACTGGTGTTTTTCGACATATCTTCCCTTTGGGGCCATAGACACCCTCCTGAAAGCTGTGTTTCCACCTTTAGGACCCTTTCCCTAAGACTCTTGCGCTCTCTGATTTACACCACTTGAATACAGTGGTTGGGGTGCCCTCGAAGGATCAGATTCAGTGTTTTTTGAGTTTGGGAAACGAAGGGAAGTCAGAAGGAGCAAGGTCAGACCATGGAGAGGAGGAGGTACAGCTGCCCTGGGCGGGGCCTTCTCCCAGCACAGCCTTATAAGCCTGGAAGGATGGGGCGGGCGGTGCATTGTCCTCATGAAAGAAGACAATTTTCTCAGTGCCACTTTCCTGGCCTCTTTGTCGTGAATGTCGTTTTCAATGTGCCTAAAACGTCTTCCTATTAAGGCCCTGTGATCGTCTTGTGTCCTTTGAGAAAGGAACCTATCAAGATAATGCTGTTGGAACCCCAAAAGTGGGGTACCAGCACCTTCTGAGCCAACTGAGAATACAGGTCTCAAGGCACTTCAGATGGGACAGACCTGTGCGTGTGTGAACTGGAGCCTGGGGAGCAATGCGTCTCGACTTTGCCTGGTAGGCATCGAACACAAACCGGGCCTAACGCTTAAACATCTTCACGTGTCAAAATGCAGCAAAGCAACGTTTTAACCAAAACGAACGATCAACAACAAACTCCCAAACACTCAAGTAACTGTCACCAGGTCGACTCTGACTCCGCATGACCCCACCGGACAGGGCAGAACCGCCCCTGTGGGTTTCTGACAAGGTAACTTTTTGTGGGAGGACAGAAGCCTCGTTTTTCTCCCCAGGAGCAACTGGTGGTTTCGAACTGCTGACCCTGCAGAGAGCCGTACCAAGAACACAGAGCCCACAACACCCTCAGGGCTGCGTGGCTGTGAACAGACTTTTAAAATCCCCTGACATCCCACCGACAGATGAAGAAGGCAGGTGTTCACCGAGGAAGGGGCTCCTTGGAAAATCACTGTGCCTTTCCGGCCACCCGACGGACCCACGCTTCCCTCTTGCTTACCTTCAGTTGGGTTTCTGTGGGGGTCGGTGCTAAAAAGGGAGGCTGTCCCACGAGCATTTCGAAGAGGATCACCCCAACACTCCACCAGTCACACAGCTGAGTGTATCCTGCAAGGCAAGGTTCGCTCCGTTACTCCCTCGTCGTCGTCCAAACAGTGGAGGACAGGGTGGCGTTTGCCGGGAGAGCAGATGTGCTTGCAGGTGGGGGCAGGCGGCACAGACACGGCCTCGCTGCGTGGAGACTGGAGGCCGGAGAACTGGGCTCTGAGCTCTCTTCCCAGAGGCGGGCTTGTGGCCACGTTGTCCCGCCCTGATTTTATGATGTCATTTGCTGTGGCGAGCTGGATGCAGCCCATCGCAGGCGGCCCTGTGTTGGCCCACGGTCGGTTTAGGAAAAAGAGGGGGACTATGGAGTGGAGGGCACTTTGGGGAAAGGGATGCTTGGACGGACAGATGCTCTTCAAGCAAGGACAGGCTCCTGGTGGCAGGCCCTTCCATGGAGCTGGGTCTGGGGTCTGGCCTGTGGCAGGGCCCACGCCCTGGGGACTGCAGGACAAGTGCTCTTGTTTCTGCTTCTCAGCCTGACCAGGTGCCACCCGAGCGGTTGCCTCGCTCAGACAAGCTGGCACTTACGCTGTGCCAGGATCGCTCCCTGAGAGCCCTCCAAGCCCCTCCACCCCACCTGGTCTCCGCCCAGTCTGGAAGAGTCCACAGAGACTCTTTGCTAAGGAAATAACTGGGTGCTGCGGCGCCCTCTGTCCAATGACAGTATGTACAACCCAGGAGGTGGGATGCTGGTGCCAGGGCCAGCCCTGGAGGCTACCTGGCTCCCCGGGTCTGAGTTTAGAGCCACCGTGTGAGCACGTACGTACCTTTGCGAAGGAGCACTTCGGGGGCGATGTAATTCGGGGTCCCCACTAGGGAGTGTGCCAGGCACCGCTGGTGCTGCTTCCGCGCCCTCTGCTCCAGGGTCTTCAGCCGGTCTCCGCAGCGGCAGTTGGACACGTCATCCCAGAGGTCGCCGGGCTCCATGCTGTCCTGTCGGACGTGGTTCCCTGGAGCCCGGAAGGAATCAAGGTCAGGGGGAGGGGAGGAGAGAGCGAACAGGAAGCCGTCAATGTGGAGCAAGGCAGCCACCTACAGCCCAAGGTGGGATGGACGCCCAAGGCAGAGAGCACGCCTCCTCCCCGGACAGTCAGCACCTGTACTGGGAGGCCCCAAAGGGGGCCCCAAAGGGGGCCCAAGCTGGGAGCCCAAAGGGTGGCGCTCCCTGCAGGGACACCATTCGCCCCTGCTGCCAGGCCAGTGCAGAGAAACCCTGGTGCCTGTTTAGCCCCTGTTCTGAGGCAAGCAGGGGGCTGGAGATGGGCAGATGACATCGTCATGGCTTAGGAGGCGGTTAAAAAAAAAAAGTAGGAACAAGACTCATGCAGAAGTCACCAAATGGGATTAAAGAGTGTGACAATTTCTTTGAGCCCCGAAGAATGGCCTCAGAGCAGCATTTGCAGAATTGGAGCCACACAGGCGACCATGACCAGCTGTTTGGGGTGGTCCCAGAAATGGGATGACATCAGACACACAGAGAGCTTAGGGCTCCAGGGCAGAGAATGCTTGACAGGGAGTGAGGAACCCGGGAACCTGCCTCGAGGGCAGGTGAAGGGGCTTGATTTTATTCTATTTGAGGGAGGGGTGGTATCTTTTTTAACAGGACAGAGTGGTTTCTCCAAGTGGGCCCTGTGACCTCCCCCATCACACAGCCTCTTGTCTTACAAAGATGATGACAAACAGACATTCTCATCTTCCTTCCTCGGGCGGCCAGTGAGTTCAAACTGCAAAACCTTATGGCTAGTGGTCCAGTGTGTGATGGCTACGTCACCAGGGCACCCTAGGAGTGCTGTGAGGGGACTTCCTTCAGCAGAGAATTAAGTAGCCTTTCACACATATCACACTCTTAAAAAGACGACGGAGTGACAGGGAAGTTCCCTGTGATCACTTGGGCACGGCCAGGTCAGGGAAGTTTGGGTGACTCTGTCCCACGGAGAGAGGGAGGAGGGGGGGGGGAGAGGGACAATACCTTTCTGGTAATATTTGGAATTGTGAGTCCATCGGAAGCCCGTGCACAGACCGAAGTCGGTCAGCTTGATGTGGCCGTCGAGGTCGATGAGGATGTTGTCCGGCTTGATGTCGCGGTGGATGAAGCCCATCCTGTGCACGCTCTCGATGGCCAGGGTCAGCTCCGCGATGTAGAAGCGGGCCAGCGGCTCGGGGAAGACCTCCATCCGGATCAGCAGGCTCATCATGTCCCCGCCGGGGATGTAGTCCATCACGAAGTACAGGCTGTCCTTGTCCTGGAAGGAGTAGTAGAGCTTCACCACCCACTCGTTGTCCGCCTCGGCCAGGATGTCCCGCTCGGCCTTGACGTGGGCCACCTGGTTGCGGTTCAGCACGTCCTTCTTCCTCAGGGTCTTCATGGCGTACAGCGCGTGGGTGTCCACCTTGCAGGTGAGGCACACCTCCCCGAAGGCGCCGATGCCCAGCGTCTTGATCTTCACGAACATGGACTTGTCCATCTTGGCCCGCTTCAGCCGGTTGTAGTTGGACTCCTTCTGGTAGAGGATCTTACGCATCTGCTCCTGCTCGGCTTGGCAGAGGCCGGCCTTGGTGGGGGAGGAAGGAGGAGGAGTCACCTTGGAGCAGGCCCACCACAGAGCCCGACTCCACCCAGGCTCCAGGACGGCTCAGAGGGGCAGGACAGGGTAGAACTGCCCCTGAGGGTTTCTGCACCTGCCACCCTCTGCCAGAGCAGGGAGCCTCCTCTGTGAACTAATGATCTTGAGGTTGGCCACCCAATGTGCACGCCACCCGGGGGTGGGGGTAGTGGTGGTGGGGGGGATGGTGTTCCTCAGGTGCCAGCTCCCAAATCCAAACCAAACTCACTACCCAGGGAGTCCACGCAGCGAGCCTCCAGGACAAGGCAGAATTGCCCCGGTGAGTGCGTGAGACTGCGATCACTCACAGAAACACAGTGTCTAGTCTTTTTCCCTCCGAGTGGCTGGTGGTTTTGAACTGTGGGCCTTTTGGATCGCAGCTCAACACATAACCACGACACCACCGGGGCTCTTAAGATGCCCACTGGGAGACCCCGGATTAACAACCAGCTGTGGTCACATGCAAATGGGACCCTAGGACAGACGTGCCAGATGACTGGTTTTGATCTTTGGTTTCAGAGGTGGATGCACTTCCGGAACCCAAAGCCAAAGCCAATACAAAACCAGTTCTTGATCTGGGTGACTTCCAGGCTCGAACACAAAAGAAAACTGAAAGATGGGATGAATAAAGTAACACAAATCTGTGTGTGTGTGTGTGTGTGTGTGTGTGCGCGTGCGTGAAGAGAGAGAGATAGGTTGCCAGGAACCATTCCACCAGGGCTCCATAGCCTACCACCTAGCCTGTAGGTTTTGGATCTGTCCGCTCCTGCAACCTTGTGAGCCAGCAAATGTCTTCAGCCTGCAGCCTGACACAGAAGCGGCTTCCTCGATGTGGTTCCCCGACCCCCAGTTATCTCTACTGATGCTTGCTTAAATTGGCTTGAGTCTCCAGCGCAGCATGCTCCCCCCACCCCCAACCCCCGCTCGGGAACAAGTCTTGCCTGGGAAGTTTGCAAAGAAAACTTGTGATGCGGGACGTGTTCGATTTTGAATTCATTTGGGGGTTGTCGTGTGTTCAGAAACCACTTCTTGTCGCCCTCATTTTGCGCCCCCCCCCTACCCCCTTGCCCCACGACCCATCCATCCATTCAGGAGAGCCCTGGTTTAGAGAACCCAGCCTAAAACACACCCTAAAAGTCAACGTGTTGATTCACTGGCCAAGCAAAAGGCAACCACAGAGGGTGGGCAGGGCTCTCACCCGCTGCGGCTCCTGAGGGAGCCAGGGTGCCGGGAGAGCCCAGGCACCTTTGTGACATCCCCCTTCAGGGTCACACCGTTGCCCTGGGTGGTGGGTTTGGGGTACAGACACATGTAACCGAGAAAAAGCAAGGCCGCTGATCCACACTCTCGGTGACCCCACAGGGTGTTTCTGCCACTGTGACTCTTTACTGCCTCCTCATCGTCCCCCGGAGCGGCTGGTGGGCTGGAACCCCCGACCTCGTAGGGCTACGCCACAGAGACACACCCAAGGGCTCCTGGCAGCTGGCCCTGTGCCCGGGTGGGGCGGACACCGGCTGAGTGGCCGGCGGGGAAGCAGCACTCACCTTCGCCATCTCCTGCTCCAGCTGCACCCTGCGGTTCACCTTCTGCTGGTACGTCTTGATGACGTTCTCCACGTGCTGTTCCATGAAGAACTTGAAGGCGTAGGGCGAGTAGCTCTTGATGCGAGACTCCCGCTTCTCTTCGTCGCGGCTGTTTTTCCGCACGGGCACCGGGGAGGTCTGGATCTGCTTTTTGTCCTTGCCCGATTTCTCAGCCTTGGCTGCCTTGGGGCCCTTGTCGCCTCTGCTGCCCGGCTCGGCGGCGGCCTGGCTGGTGCGGAGTCCCTGCTCCAGGCCCACGCAGAGCCCGTCCACGGCCGAGGGCTCGGCCTTGCCCTGCAGCAGCAGGTGCTTCGGGTATGGCGGGGGTGGGCAGCGCAGCTCCACCTCCAGCGGGTACGTGCTCGGACCCCCCAGGGCCAGCGGGGGCTCTTCCTTGGGCTCCAGGCCCTCGGAGGCCGGGCCGGGCGCCGGCAGCCAGGCCGGGTGGGAAGGCCCCACGGCCGTCTGGGGCTCAGGCCTGAGCACCCTGACACTCTTGACGGGGTGCAGGATGTGGGCGGCTGTGACGGCCGTGACGGTGTTGGGGGAGGGCAGGGCCGGCTCGGCTTTGCTGGAGGCGCCCGGCCTGAGGGGCCCCGTCACCGACGGCTGGTGGCTGTTGAAGGAGCTGGTTCTGCTGGGGAGGGAGCCGTCGGGCCGGAAGGCCACGTGCTGCCGGGAGGCCGCATCCAGGCCGGCCTTCTGGAGGGAGTCTCGGCGGGACAGGGAGGCGGAGGGCAGGCACAGGTTCGCCTCGAACAGGTCGGCGTTCAGGCTGTTCCTCAAGGGCGCGTGCAGACTCTGGGGCGGGCTGTCACCAGCAAACATCTGTCCCCGGGAGCTCAGGGCGTGTATCTGGTGGGCAGCGGGGCTGGCCTGCTTGTGGTGTGGGTAGGGCAGGTACAGCCCAGCCACCAGGCCGGAGGGGGGGTAGGTGAGGCCGGCGCTGGGCTGGGCGGGGGCCTGGCCCTTGGCCGGGTGGCCTGGATACCCTGCCGCCTCAGGCGGGCCCTTGTTCTGGAAGGAGGGACTGCGCTGCAGGCCGTACACCAGCGGCTCTCCCTGCACCAGCAGGTGGGGGCGCCCGTAGTGTGGGCCCGGGGGGCTGTGGGGGCCTGAGAGCTGCAGGGCCGGGCACCCCTGGCCAGGGACAGGGAAACTCAGTCCTGGGGCCTCCAGGCAGGCACAGTAGCCCTTGGGCGGGTGCTGGTGAACGCTGGGCAGGCCGTGGGCTCCGGGCCCCGCAGACCTCTGTCCGGAGAACACATAGTCCAAGTACTGGGGCGGCATCTCTGTGAGCACGGCCGGTCCCTCGGCCCCAAAGCCAGGTCCTTCATAGGCCACCCCGCTCATTGGGTGGTAGGACGCAAAGGAGTCGCCTGCTCCTTCGAAACTCGGCCTCCGGGCCACGCTGGGCGGCACCAGGCCCTTCCCTGTGGGGAGGAGAGGAGAGGACCGTTAGGGAGGTGCTGAGGCCAGACAGGGGTGGGGGGGAGCCCAGTCTGGAGAGGAGGCGGGCACATCTCTCTCTCTGCTAGGCCCCCGACTAGAAATGCCTCCCTCCTGCCATACACACACACACACACACACACACACACACACACACACACACACACCTTGTTCCCGGGACAAGTAAACAGAGAGACGGGAAATGTTGCAGGCAGGCAAGCTCTGCCAGGTACGGTCTGCAGCTATCTGAAGCCAGGTGCGCTCCGTCTCCATGTTCCCACCCCCACCGTCTGGGGGCGGTCAGCTAACCACCGGCAACGAAACGCAAAGGTTCTGTTGCCCATCCAACTCCAAACGACCCCAAGGTCTGGGATCTGGGTAGAACTGTCCCTGCAGAAATGACCTCGGTACTTGAATACCACCCCCACCCTGGAGTAGGGGACACTGGTGGGCAGCTCTGAGACGGGGATCCCTCTTGGAGGGATGAGTGTATCTGGACACCCCTTCCCGAGGAGAGGGGGGGAGCCCAGGGGGTGGGGGTGGGGCAGCGACTCTCAGTTCTGCAGGCCATTGAGTCAAAGGGCACTCTGAGGGCAGGTCACTCCCGGGAAACAAAAATATCTGCACCCAGAGCCTGTGTCTCTCCACGGAGCCCCCAGACAGAACCACGCACGGCCAAAGGGGGTCTTCCGATGGTCTCTCCGAAGGACTTCCCTGAGGAACGCTCTGCGCTTTGACTAACATCCGCAGGCAACTCGAGCCACGTTTGTTCTCAGGGTTCTTTTGAGTTTGGGAAGCAGAGAGCAGTCTGAATAGGTAGGGTGGTAGGGTGGGGCAGGGAGGGTTCTCCAATAAACGCCCCCTAGGACAGCCCTGGCTGCCCTCAGAGAGTGGGCAGCTGACAGTCGGGGTGGGAACTCAGCCTAACTCTCTGGCTTTTTGCTCATCCATGTAGCTTTCTATGGTCTGAGAGCACCCTAAGAAGCCCTTGTGATGGCCCTGTATCCTACAAGGAAAATCTGGCAAGCGACCAGGCAGGAAGCTCCCAAACTTAAGGGCCCAGAAGACCCCCCAGAAGTCACTGTTTCTGTTGATGTTTTTTTTTTTTAAGGCAGCTCACGAGACTAAGACAATTGTATTATGGAGAAAAACTGCTTGCACCGTCCAATGAAGGCGGAGACGTGTCTGAACACACTTTGTTTGGGATCAAACCAAGCGTGTACGGAACGCTGGTGGTGATGCTGACTGCCTTCCCTGGTGTAGGGGAAACGTGTACTTTGGGGATCTCTGAAGGCAGTTTGCCTTTCCAAAGTGAAAATGAAAAAACAAACAACAACAAAACCCACACGCAACTTTTTAGCTTCCTCACTTCGCTAGGCTGCCAAACCCCCAGCGACTCCCGCACAGGCGTGAAGTACCCTTGGTTATTTCGGATGGAGAGGGAAAGTTCCCTCCCTGCTAAGTTCCCTCCCTGACCCACACCAGCGGCCAGTCTCCCCGAGTCCGGAACTCTCCTGCCAGCGCAGGGTGCGGCTCGGGCTCCCGGACCTTTCCTGGGGGCTTGTGCCAACACACTTTGCACTGACCCGCCGCTCTGCCCTCCCTCGGCCAGCACCACCCCAGGTGGGCCCCCTCCAGCCCCCCGGAGCTCACCTGGCGAGGTCTGCTTGATGATGCGTACGATCTGCTCGTTCCTGGGGTCCAGGTAGCCCATCTTACTGATGTACTCCAGCGCGGCCTCGATGCTGCGGCTGCCCGTCTGCTTGAGCGCGCGGACTGCCATCTCCTGCGGAAGAAGCCGGGGCGCACAGTCAGAAAGCCCACTCTCCACGCCGGCGGGGGGGGGGGCCTGTCCCTCTTGAGCTCCATGCAATGGGCTGCAGAGACCTCTCCAAGTTCATTAGCTCGTGTCACAACGCGCTGCTGACGCACAGGGACCCCGGAGGACAGGGTTGAACGGCCCCTGTGGGTTTTTGTTTTTTTTGGGGGGGGTGGGGGCCATCACTGCCTTCTGGTGGTCGTGGGAGCTACCCAGCCTTGCTGCTGCTGAATTTGAACCCCCAAGGCCGTGGGCCGCAGTCCCGCACTCAACCACTTTGCCACCGGGGCTCAGCCAGGGGTTTTGAGGCGGTAACTCAGCATTGTAGTTACCCGTGGGGCTGCTAACTGCACGGCCGGCAGTTTGAAACCACCAGTCTCTCCTCGGGAGTAAAAAGGGAATGTTTGACTCCCCTAGAGAGTTGAAGTCTTGGATGCGCACAGGGATGGTCCCGCCACCCGGCGGGAAAAGACGCTGTCTGCTCTGTGAGTTGGAATCAACTCCACGGTGGTGAGGATGTGTGTTCCCTCTTCACAGGAGTGGAAAGCTCCACCTTTTCTCCTGCAGAGCAGCTGGCGGCTTCGAACGGCTGACCGTGGGATGTGCAGGCCAACATGAAACCACTATGCCACCAGGGCTCCTTAGAAACCAGCCAGCAGGGATGAAAGTAAAGATGGGACGAAGGAATGGAGAGAGAAAGGCTGCCTGTTCCCATCAAGATTTACAGGCCTGGGGCTGAGCCCCAGTGGCGTAGTGGTTGTGCGCGGGACTGCGGCCCACTGGGACGGAGGTTCAATTCCAGCAGTGGGGCTGGGTCTCCTACTCCCACCACTGGAGAGCATTGATGCCCAAAAAAAAACATTTACAGGCCTGGGACCCCTCCCTGGGGTCACCATGAGCCAGGATGGATGTGTGGTCAGGGGTGGGCGGCCAGGTGCCAGTTAAAAACTCCCCAGGACTCAGTGCGAGGGAAAGCAGCAACTCTACAAGATGGAATTGTCCAAACTCTTCATCCGAAGAGAAAGCCTCATCGTTCGACTTCGGAGGCGCTGGCTGTTTGGAACTGCTGACCTTGTGCTTGGGTGGCAGCCTGGCAGCTCACCACCGTGCCACCCGTGTTCCTCAGGTGGGACGGTGGGGGAAAGCGGGCAGGAGGCATGTCCTGAGGAGGAAGACGCATCCCGAGGACTAGCACCTCCCCC
>PVJH01037751.1:0-17693 GCA_004026705.1 Nesogale talazaci | reverse complement strand
GGTAAAATTTTAATCAGGTGCCATTTTTCTCATTTGACAACTGAATGCACATGGTTAAATCAACTTTGAGAGCCCTGCTAGCCCAGCGAGCTTTGTTGGTCCAGCGGTTATGCTTTGGTCTGTGATCTGCAATGTTTGTAGTTCAAGACCACCAGCTACTCTGAGGGAGAAAGACCAGGAAGCAGACAAGGACGGTTCAACCCTGTCATGTATATGTGTGTGTATGTGTACGTGTACATATACATACACACACACACACACCCACACATATATGTGTGTGTGTGAGTCTCCACTTGATGGCAGTGGATTTTGACTAAGAAGTGGATGTTATCAAGATTTTTTAAATTAAAGCCGCTAAGGTAACAAAATGTGTGAAATCATTAACCATGAAACAAAGAACCCAGACCATTCAAGAGGCTGAATGGTGACTATTAATTTGGATAAATGAGAAACTGCTTGGTGAGCGTGCTTGAGACAGTGATATGTGAGAAGGCAAAAAGAAATGTTGTGGGCGCCAAAGCTGAGCAGTCATACGTGGTCAAAGCCCCAAAATGTTCAAAGCCAGCTATGCCGAGTGCAAATACGCATGAGACCCATAAAGTCTCCCCTGCATTTACTGAGTCGGTGGAGGCTGAGACTCCTGCTCCCCAGCAAATGTTTAACTGCAATGAAACTGGGATTTTTTGGTGAAAAAGTGTCCTGAAGGACCTCTATTACTAAAGAGGAAAAGGTATTGCCAGGCCGCGGGCCTTGGAAAGATTGGCTCTCTCTGGTTTTGTGTGGGAATTTTAAAATGAAGTCCATGTTAGTGAACCATTCCAAAAACCCTTGAACTTTTAAACAGCAAAAACATAATGGAAAGTAAGTTTGTTTTATTTACTGTATTATGTGTTGATATTAAATGATTGCATTGATTGTTTTTAGATGTTTTGGGGGGTATTTAAAGTGCTAAAATCCTATAAAAATGAATTTGTTAGTATAATTTTGGAACCTCGGAACCAACTACTTGGCTTTCTATTATTTATTTTTTTCTTTTTTTGGGGGGGGCATCACTGCTCTCCGGTGGTGGGAGTAGGAGGCCCAACCCCACTGCTGGAATTGAACCTCCGTCCCAGTGGGCCGCAGTCCCGCGCACAACCACTACGTTACCGGGGCTCAGCCCGGCTTTCTATTATTTCTTTCTTTTTTTGTTTTTTTAGGGCATCACTGCCCTGGTGGTGGGATTTCTATTATTTCTTATGGGAAAAATATGTTCAGTTCCTTCGAACACAAATTTCAAAGGAATTGAGTTTGAAAACCAAGGTGTCGTTGTAGTGGGGCAGCAGAACAGATGAGGACGTAGAACACATTTCCAGGGAGTTGATTTCGACTCACGGTGAGCCACCTGCCCGAGAGCAAGCCCATTAATGTGAGGTGCTGTCAAGTTGACGATACCTGACAGGAATGCTGTGCCATGGAACAAAGTCTTCCTGGCCGTGCTACTAGCTGTGGGACTCGAAAGTTTATCTTTCTCCCTCGAAGCAGCTGGCGATTTCAAACTGCTGGTCTCCCGGTAGCAGCCCCCCATGTAACCCACTGGGCGACGTGGCCGACCTCTCACTCAGCAGCCGAGTGCAAGCTGTTTGGGTTCTTCGGGGACCAGAGATTACTGTGTGTATTGAAATCTCTTGTACCGGAAGAAGCTCGAAACCAACCACCAACACCATCCAATCAATTCCAATGCAGAGTGACCGATGATATCATTTCCAAGACTATATAGTCTTTCTCCAGGGACCAGCTAGTGGGTTTGAATCACTGACCTGCTACCCCACAAGGCCACCAGGGCTTCTTGGCCTGGAGAGAGGGACTAAATTCTGGAGAAGCTGAGATTCATGACTCTTTAAATGGAATCTGCTCTCACAGTTCAGCAAGTTGTACATATTTTGGGATGGTCCCCAAGAGCCCTGAAAGAAGAATCTGTTAGAATTAGGAATTAAGAAAACCAAAACAAATCCCTGGGGTCTCTGTCAAGAGCATTTCAGTGATTGCAGGGGGAGGGGGTGTGGCCCTCATCTTTCTGTTTTTTTCTTTTTTTCTCAACTTTCTCTTTCCATCTTCTCTGCTTCAGGACCCCAGACTCTGTATGGGCCAGGCCTGCTGTGCTAATTAACATCTGAATGTTTCCTCTTCATTTTGTCCCATCAATTCTCAGATTCCTGGAGTACCTCTAGCACTTACTAAATCTTAGTAAAATGTGAATAAGAATGATCTCTAAATTAATTCATCTATTGGGTGTAGTGTAATTTTTCTCAGAGGAGCTGGGGAAATATTAACCATAAGTAAAAGAATGAGGGGATTTCAGTCTTAACAAAAATTGAAATGTCTTATAAAACATAAGTAGAGCTGAGCTCCAGTGGCATAGCGGTTGAGTGCGGGACTGCGGCCCACTGGCTTGGAGGTTCAAATCCAGTGGCAGCTCTCCAGGAGCAAGGCTAGGTAGCTCCCACGACCACCAGAGGGCAGGGATTTCCCCCCTCCCCCCCAAAAAAAAGGCATTAGTAAGTGATATAGTTTGGAATTAACTTGTGAATGTATGGGCCAACAGTATATAAATTCAGGTGACTGAAAAGCAGGGACTCCCACAGGCTATGTGCACCAGTGTTCATTGTAGCATTATTCACAAAGGTATAAACACACCTTCTATCCACAGATGAAAATGTGATGTGTGTGTGTGTGTGTGTGTGTGTGTGTGTGAAGTGACTTGAGGAGGGAGGGATCAGTTGTAAAGAAAACATGGACCACATCTGCTATCTGTGCAGACAAATTGTCTATGGATAAGCAATGGAACTAAAGGGGCTGGAGGGGAGAGAAGCTATTAGGTACTGAGTTTCCACTTGGGGTGATGTGAAACTTGGAATGTAATCCAATATGGTGAATGTAATCAATGCCACTAACTTTCTTTAAGAATTTAGTGCTCTGCTCACTGCCATCAAGTCAATTCTGAACCGCAGTGACGCCACAGGACAAAGTCGAACTGCTCCTGTGGGTTTCTAAGATTGTAAATCTTTTGTTGTTGTTGTTGTTGTTGTTTTTGGACATCACTGCCCTCCAGTGGGAGTAGGAGGCCCAGCCTTGCTGCTGGATTTGAACCTCCAACCCAGTGGGCCGCAGTCCTGCGCACAACCACTACGCCACCGGGGCTCAGCCCAACCGATTGTAAATCTTTACTGACGTAGAAAGCTCCATCTTTCTCCTGTGGAGTGACTGTTGTTGGTTTTGAATTACTGACCTTGTGATTCGCAGCCCAAGATGGAACGTACTACAATGACCACACTTCAGCTTATCAAGAATTTAGTCAAGTCGATGATGAAAGTGACCTCTCAAATCACTGGGGTAAACTACCACATGGCTCTGACGCATGGCGACCCTGTATATAATAGAACAAGACGTGGCCTGCTCCTGCCCTCACCTCACAATTATTGTTATATTTGATTATACTGTAATCACCTCCACATGAGATCTGCTTTGCGCTGCCAATCAACTGAGATTTTCCCTGGGAGTGGTCTGCTTCCAATACACATGGGCTTGTGGAAAAGCGTGGTTGCTTTGTGCTGGGTCTTCTGGAGCATTCATTTGGGTCATCATCTTACCTCGGGTTCTTTGGACTGGAACCAGTGGGCTACCATGTTGCCGGCCGGTCCTGGGAGTCCTCATCAGCCTCCTATCTTACCTGCTGAACTTGGGTTCATTAACCTCTGCAGCCAGAAGGTTACCTGTCATCTGGTCTACCAGTCTTGGCTTCATCAGCCTCTCCGGTCCAAGGGGCACATGTTAGGTTGGAGGATTCTCCCTTGAAACAAGCCACTTCCTTGAAAACAGTCTCTCTGTGTACATACCCAGACAAGCGTGACTGATTTGGTTTGTTTGAAGAAGCAGCCTAAGACAATCTTCAGCCATAAAAGCTTCAGTTTTTTTAACAATGTTATAGAAATGATTATATATATATATATATATATATATATATATATATATATATGATTGCTGTGACCCTTATCCAGTTATTTACTTATTTCTTTGGGGGCATCACTGCTCTCCGGCGGTGGGAGTTGAAGGCCCAGCCCCACTGCTGGAATTGAACCTCCGTCTCAGTGGCCCGCAGTCCCGCGCACAACCACTACGCCATCGGGGCTCAGCCCCCTTATCCAGTTATTTAATCTCTTTGTGCCTCAGTTCATCATTGGTAAAATGGAGCTATTAACAGTACTTGCCTCTTGAGTTATGAGGACTTAATATGCTACTAATCTGTAAAGCACTTATTTGGAAAAGCACCTATGAAAGTATTAGTCACACAGAGTAAATTCCATGTGCATTTTAACTATGGTTATATTCCTATGTGCTGTTCTTCAACCATGGCACTAAAAACTGCCTACAATGAGGCTGAGCCCCGGTGGCGTAGTGGTTGTGCGCGGGACTGCGGCCCACTGGGACGGAGGTTCAGTTCCAACAGTGGGGCTGGGCCTCCTACTCCCACCACCGGAGAGCAGTGATGCCCCCCTAAAACAAACAAACGAACAAACAAACAAACAAACAAAAAACTGCCTACAATGGCTGATTTGCACGTCTGCAGTCCAAACTCTGAGGCCATAGGCTTCTGATGTTTTTCCCTGTAAAAACTACAACATGTAGTGTTTAAGAGCATTCACGGAGTAGATTTCTGAGGATTAAATTCACACTAATGCATATAATCATCATGGAGTAGATACATTTTAGAGAGGAAGAAACTACGGCACAGAAATTGATGTAAAATTCTCATCATGGTCACCCGGTTACTATAGCAGAGCATAGCATTCAGCCTGTCCAGTGGGATTCCAAAGCTCATGCTCTTAACCCCTACTTTATACTGTGTGGAAGGTGTAGACGGTACCATGAATCAGTGTTTATTGACTAAGTGGCCAGTTGACTGTCGGTAGGATTTTCTTAGCATGTTTCCTATATGCACTGATCCCAACTTGGGCTAGTTTTTCAGGATTAAAAAAGAAACAATCGTCATTGCAGCCTTAATTCCATGCCCCCCCTTTCACCTCGAACAAATCTCTGTCCTGTGGAAACAGTCCCAATACATTTGGAGTTGGTTGGGTCCACATGGCAAAATGAGGAGTCAACAGGGGAGAAGGAAGGACTTTAGATAAGGGAGAAAGCTATTCCTTTGGAGGTTGCATCATAAAAATTAAATACAAATCTTTCTTTTATTCTAGTGTCTTCTTTCATAAAGTGTATTTGTAAGTTCTAAATTTAAATTTAGGGAATCACAAAGTTTCCAACTTGTTTCTAATCTGTATTTTAAAAAATTATAAACTGATCAGCAATGATCAACACATAATTCCTCCCACACCCATCCACCCAGGGGGATGAACAACAGAAATGTGGGTGAAGGGAGACACTGGTAAGACATGAAAACAATAGTAATTTATAATTTACCAAAGGGCCATGAAAGGGGTGGGCGGAGAGGGAGGGGAAAAAAAGAAGCTGAAACCAAGAGCTTAAATAGAAAGTAAGTGTTTAGAAAATGATGATGGCAACACATGAACAAATATGCTTGATACAGTTGATGTATGGACTGTTATAAGAGCTGTGGGCTGAGCCCCGGTGGCGTCATGGTTGTGTGCGGGACTGCGGGCCACTGGGATGGAGGTTTGATTCCAGCTCCACGGAGGAAAGGCTGGGCCTCCTACTCCCACCACCTGAGGGCAGTGATTCCCCACCCCCAAGAAAAAAGAGCTGTAAGAGCCCACAATAATATTATTTTTAAAAATCTATAAGGCTATTTTAAACTTTTCCTTTATTTTTGCCATAGTTTCAAACATACAGAAAAAGTTAGCACAATAATGCAAAGAGTACATTTGACCAAGATTCATCACCATGTAAGAACATTGACTAATGTTCTTTTTTTTTCTTAGGCATCACTGCCTCTGGTGGTCGTGGGCGCTACCCAGCGCTGCTCCTGAGAGCTGCCACTGGATTTGAACCGCCAAGCCCACAGGCTGCAGTCCTGCACTCAACCACTTACGCCACAGGGGCTCAGCCCCATTGACTAATGTTTTAATGATTTTTTTCTTTTGCAGATTTTAAATTAGAAGCGGTGCTTGCTATGATAGAAAATGTAATCTAGTGTAGTAAAGTGCATACTTGTACTTTACATTTTTCGTATCAGTTTTCCATGGTTGTTCATAATACCCACAGTCTTTGAGTATAGTTCGACTCATTGCAATTCTACATGGGGTTTCCGGGGCAAGCCGCCAGGGGAGCAGATAGCCTCCACTTTCTCCTGGAGATCGACGAGTCTTGTGGTTGGCAGTTCAATGCTTTCCTAGAGTGCCACTGGGGCTCGTCGGGTCTGAAAAACCTAAAAGTCCAGGGTCATTGCCGCTGTGATTCTGAGTCACAATGACCCTCTAGGACAGGGTAGAGTTGTCCCCTTTGAGTTTCCCTTACCAGAGATGGCAGCCTCATCCGCTGCCTGCCCACCCAACCACTGGTGTGTCACACTGCAGCTCAAGGCATTACCAGGGCTCTGCCACCGGGCTCCTGGCTTCACAATCACTCACTCACTGCCTTTGAACGGATTGCACTAGGCGACAGAGTAGACTGGCCCCTGTGGGTTTCTGAGGCTGTGGATCCTTTCTGTTGCCCTAGGTAGGAGCCGCTGGTATTCAACTCCCTGCTCTGGCGGTTAGCACCCCAGGGAGTAACCTGCCCCACCACCGGGCGCTGCCCCTTCATAAGAAGAATCTCTATCACCAGGTGTTCATTTGAGGAAAACTTAGAGAAATAGTGTCCCTGTGGGCACTTTGGAGAGCCCTGGTGGCCTAGGGGGCTTCTGAGCGCTCACCACAAGGTTAGCAGTTCAAAACCACGAACCTCTCCATAGAAGAGGAGACTTTCGACTCCAGTAAAGAATAATTCATGATCATGACTCTTCTTGTGCATATACTTATTTTCATTTGGAATTTAA
This sequence comes from Nesogale talazaci, assembly GCA_004026705.1. Lineage (NCBI taxonomy): Eukaryota > Metazoa > Chordata > Mammalia > Afrosoricida > Tenrecidae > Nesogale > Nesogale talazaci. Next base: position 10,702 of record PVJH01037751.1, on the reverse strand, counting down.
TTTAGGGTAAGATTGCAGCATAACTATCTAAGCCTTTTTTTTTTTACTAAAGCTAGTGTACCTGACCTCTGTCATCTGAAATGCCACTTTTATCATAAACTGTGCTAAATTCTTGAGGCATGCCTGAGGCTGCTAGCCACACAGTCAGCAGCTGGAAATCCCCGATCGCTCTGTGGAAGAAGATGAGACTCTGTTCTCGTGAAGCTGCTCAGTCTTGGAAACCCACAGTTCCATGATTCATTGATTCAAAAATTCCCTGTTGCAGGGGTTAATTACTCACTCTTACTATTCTCTCTCTCTCTCTCTCTCTCTCTCTCTCTCCTTATCTATTGATAGAATGGAGAAAGAGTGCGTTTTGAAGCCAGAGTGACCTGGCATCGAATTATGCCTTGTCATTTCCTAGAGGAAGGACTGACTTCTCCAAGCCCAAGCCTTCTCATAAAATAGCGGACTGATACCAAGGGCCTAAGGAGAAGGAGGATGCTTCGAGAATAACGAGGGCAACAAATGTACAAAGGTGGCTTGCATACAATAGATGTATATATTGATTGTGATAGGAGTTGTATGGGCCTCCAATAAAATAATTAAAAATAGCCGCTCATACAGGGCTGCTGTAAGGAGTAGACGGCCATGTAAGCCAAGTGAGAAATGTGCATTTAGTGTGGAGCAACTTGCCCCTGGTGAAGTTTCTGGGCAATGCAAGTGCATAATGCAAATGGCTGCTGATCAAGAAAGCAGAGGTGTAAAAGCTTTCTTGGAAGAAAAGGTGTGCCCCTCTACTCCCACACATCATCCATTAAACCTTATCTCTCTCATTGCCACGGAGCCACTGTGGCTCTCAGAGACCTCATCGGACAGACTGGAAGTGCCCGTGTAGGTTTCTGAGACTGTAACTCTTTACTGGAGCAGAACACCCTGTCTTTCTCCCAGGGAGCAAGCTGGTTTCAAACTGCTGGCCCTGTGGATCGTAGCCCAACACGAACCACTCTGTCACCAGGACTCCTTAAAACCTTATGGAACTCTGAAAGGGATTGTGGTGATGATGGATTGCACAGCTCTTCATAGGATCAAAATATTAAATTGTATACAGAAAAGGTATTTTAAAGAAACACCTTATGGAACAAACAAAAAGACAAAGTCGCAGCTCTTGAGTCCACTCTCACCCACACCTGCTTTATGTGAGTAAGAAGCCTTGCCTTTCTTCCATGGAGTTGCTGCTGGTTCCAAACTGGTGACCTTGAAGCTCGCAGCATCACCAGAAACCCCCCCTCCCCCAGCTTTACGGACTATAGTTCTCCTCTGATACATATGGGAACTCTATGATTTAAAATTGGCTCAAAGGTAACCAAAGAGACATCTGATATTGCTATGAAAATGAGAAGGGCAGGATTATCAGAGGGAACACAAATCAGCATTCCTTAAAAAGTTATCTTTGATTTTAACAACCTGAATTTTCGGGTACTCCCTTATCATTTTCCTCATTAGCATCCTACAATTTATCTGTTTCCTTTAACTTTTAGCTCCACCCCCACTTTGCCTCTCATTGTGCTTTGTTTTCTATCCATCCTTCGCCCTAAAGCTGTTGGTGTCCAGAAGGAGACCAGATGAGGATTTGGCCGAGACTTGAAGGAAGGCTTATTAACAACCTGGGATTTTCAGGTGACGCAGTCTTGCTTGCTGAAAATGAGGTCTTGAAGCACTTATGGATGAAGATCAAGGATTACAACCTTCAATATTGATTATATCTTAGTGTAAAGAAAATAAAATCCTCACAACTGGACTGCAATAAAAAGAAAATATCAAAGTGGTCAAGGATTGCAGGATGCTTGGATCTATAGGCAGTGCTCACGGAGGCAGCAGTGAAGAGGTCAAACAGTGCATTGCATTGGGTAATTCTGCCATACAAGACCACTTTACATTATTAGAGTCAGGATGTCACTTTGAGGATTTTGGTGTGCCTGACCCAAGCTATCGAATTTTTGAGACTTGTTTGGAGGTTCTAGGAGGTGAGCACAGCAACTCATATACCCTTGACCAAAGGGTGGCGCAGCTTCGGGAGGGACTCACGTGGAGCAGTGAGGGTGGACGGGGACACCCACCCAGCCAGTCAGATCAGCTGATCCAACCCTGGCAATCCATGGGGTGAAAGATGTCGCAGCCAGATTGTCCTCCTATCCTAAGCTATAGTACTTTTTTTTTGAGTTTGTTAAAAGTTTTATTTGTAGTAAACAGTGGGAATACAGTAGAAACACAATGTTTTGGGTTCTCGGTCTCAAGTGAAAGTAACATAATCAATCAACTGGCTTCTATAGTATAGCGCATTCAAATTACACGAAAATATTCCAAGCTATTCTTCCGTAGTTGTTGTTGTCTACCAGGGTGGTGCATCATCCATGATGAGTTCTGTATCCTTCGTGTGACTAGTTAACCACGAGCCCATTGTATTCCATACATTTTGAATTGAATTAATGTTGAAAGTAGATCATCAGGCTGTCCTCAGTCTGCTGCATTCTGGACACGACACCAAAACCACTCAGCATGAGAGTAACCTGCAACCTTCCATCGTAAGGCGCTTGGTGGAAAGCTATAGTATTTTTAACCTCCTCATATGCACATGAATCTGGACATCAAATAAGGAAGAGCACAGAGGAATCTGTGCATTTGAGTGATGTGCTGACAAAGAATAGTGAAAGTACCATGGACTGGCAAAAGAACCTATTAATCGGTCTTGGAAGGCGTACAGCCTGCATGCTCCTTGGAAGTGAGGATGGCGAGTCTTTGTCTCCAGTACTTTGGCCATGTTATCAGGAAGGGCCAGTCCCTGGAAAATGGCATCATGATTGGTAAAGTGGAAGGTCAGTGAAAAAGAAGAGCACCCTTAAAGAGGTGGATTGACATAGTGGATTGACAATGGGCCCAAGCATAGGACCAGCAGTGAGGATGGCACAGGACTGGGCAGTGCTTTGTTGGCATGGGGTTGCTATGGGCTGGAACGGACTCAATGACACCTAACACCGGCAACAACAACCACAACAAGGACAGAAGATTGGATGATGTCGGAAGTATCAAAAGATGATGGAAGGAAGTCTCGGACTCACCGGACCAACAGGAATGGGTCAGCATACAACCTTTTCAAGAGATAGCCCAAGATCAAGAGCGGATGGTCCTACAGGAAGATACCCAAGCCACACTAAGGTGTTAGTGGAAAGCCAAGCTCGAGGACCTGATGGAATACTGGTTGAGATGTTTCAACAGGCTGGTGCAGCTCTGGAAGCACTCACTTACCTAGGCTCAGCAATTTGGAAGACAGTTACCTGAGCAGAACTGTCAGAGAACTGGAAGAGAGACAGATGTGTGCTCCGTTTGAAGAAAGGCAAACCAACAAAATATGAAAATTATTGAATAGTATTATTAGTACCATATGCAAGTAAAATTTTGCTGAAATAATTCAACAGCAGTGGATCAATAGGGAGCTGCTGGAAATTGACGCTGGATTCAGAAGAGGACAGGGGACTAGTGATGTCATTGCTGACATCAGGCAAATCTTACCTGAAAGCAAAGAATACTAGAAAGATGTTTGTGTTTTTTTTTTTTTTTTTTTAGGCATCACTGCCCTCAGGTGGGGGGAGTAGGAGGCCCAGCCTTTGCTTCGTGGAGCTGGAATTGAACCGCCAACCCAGTGGGCTGCATTCCCGCGCACAACCACTACGCCACCAGGCTCAGTGGGGTTGGATCTTTTCATTATGCCTTTTCAATCTATGTTGAGCAAGTAATTTGAGAAACCGGACTACATGAAGAAGAATGTAGCTTCATGGTTGAACAAAGACTTATTAGCGACCTGCAGCTAACGGAGATGACATAGCCTAACTTGCTGGAAGTGAGGAGGATTTGAAAAACTTGCTGATGAAGATCAAAGATTTCAGCCATTGATATGGATTACAACTCAATGTAAAGAAAATGGGGAAAAAATGGAAATGCGGGCTGAGCCCCGGTGGCGTAGTGGTTGTGCACGGGACTGCGGGCCACTGGGACGAAGGTTCAATTCCAGCAGTGGGGCTGGGCCTCCTACTCCCACCACCGGAGAGCAGTGATGCCAAAAAAAAACAAACAAGCAAACAAACAAACAAAAAATGGAAATCCTCACCACTTGACCAGTAGACAGCATCATGATTAACCTAGGGAAGATGGAAGTTGTGAAGATTTCCTTTGCCATATTAATTGACTATATCTCATTTATCAATATGTTGTTTGGGGTGGTAGAAAAAAAGAGGTAAAGTTATAAGTGGCCAATTAAGACATGAGACCTAGTACTAGGTATGCTCAATGCGCTTTGAACTTGAATAACTTTTGATATATAAGACTGGGCTGTATGTAATTGAGTCCACATAGAGTACTTAGAAGAGGTTTTGGCTGAGTCCTGGTGGCATAGTGGTTGAGTGCAGGATTGCGGCCCACGGGCTTGGCGATTCCAATCCAGCAGCAGCTCTCCAGGAGCAAGGCTGGGCCTCCCACTCCACCAGAGGGCAGTGATGCCTCCTCCTTCCCCAAAAGAAGAGGTTTTATAGGGACTTATTTTTTTATAAGTTTTGTTTGTTTGTTTTTCAATGATTTTATTGGGGCCTCTTATAGCTCCCATAGCACTCAATACATCATTTGTATCAAGCATGCCTGCACACATGTCGCCATATATTTTCTATTTGAGCCCTTGGTATAAGTTCCTCTTTCCCCCTCCTTTTTTTTAATGAATCATTTTATTAGGGGCTCATACAACTCCCATCACGATCCAGACACATCAGTTGTATGCAGGCCACATTTGCACACTTGGTGCCTTCATCACTCACAAAACATCTTTCCTCCATTTTAGGACTCCAGTAGGGACTCGTTTTTTTGTTTTTGTTTTTTGGCATCACTGCCTCTGGTGGTCGTGGGCGCTACCCAGTGCTGCTCCTGAGAGCCACCGCTGGATTTGAACCGCCAAGCCCGCGGGCTGCAGTCCCGCACTCAACCACTTATGCCACCGGGTCTCAGCCTAGGACTCATTTTTATATCCACATTCATCCTCATACATGAAAGGAAGAGATTGTGGAGTTAAGGAAAAATGATGAAGCGGGCTGAGCCCTGGTGGTGTAGTGTTTGTGCGCGGGACTGCGACCCACTGGGACAGAGGTTCAATTCCAGCAGTGGGGCTGGGCCTCCTACTCCTACCACTGGAGAGCAGTGATGCTCCCCTCCCCCCCCCCAAAAAAATGATGAAGCAGCCAGACAGATGTTGATTCCCAAACCTCCCACCCTCCTTGTGAATGAAATAAAGAACTCCATGCTCAGGATATATGAGGAGGGTGGTGATAATGAAAGACCCTCCATTTTGCCAAGCATCCAGAAAGCAGAGTACCGTGTTGTCTTTTGTCAGTAGTGGATAGCCTGGGACTGCTGAGCATGTATATGTAGGGGGATGTGAAATGAGATGTCCCAAAGAAGAGACCTGGACTCTCTGGAAAAACATATACAACATGGCTTATAGATTTAGAAATGTGTCTATCTCCAATGATTAAAAGTTTTAATGATGGAAGCTCCTATGCCCTGGAAAAATCATTTGGGCTTTACTTCTTTACAGCCTGAGTGCAAAGACAATGTCTGCCCATTCTTCTTAAGGTTCATTACTAGAAAATTGATTGCATGTCAAAAAGGGACAGATTAATTGCACCAGCAACCGAATTGTGTAAGAGTCTGGCATCTGCTGACCAACTGGTGCCCGAGTGTTTGGCTCTAGTGTTGCTGGTCAGGCTTAGGGACGAATAGGTATCTTGGCTCATCGGGGGAGCCAAGGGGGGCATAATATGATTCACAAGTGACTGCCAAAGATGGCAGCTTTATTTATTTAAATGCACCCTAACAGATGGAAAATATCAAAGTGTCTATGGGGGATTTCTTATAAACGTTTAATTAAAATATCCAATATTAATTTAATGTCATTTGTGTTATCCTAGTTTTGTAGAATGGGTCAGTACTAGGTGATAGCAATCGGAACTCATCCATTGGAGGCCCCGTTGGGTACTCTAACGGGTCCTGGTTTCCATAATAAGAGATGAGGTCCCCCTGCTCACTGGCATTTTGTGCTAACTGCTCATCCCCAAGCTTTCTATGTATTCATTTCTGCACAGTCCCAGCTCAACGCTGGCAAGATCAGGCCTTCACAGTCGGGGACAGCTGCCATTCAGCATGAGCTAGAGTGATCCTGTGCAGCCTGCGGATGGGCCCTTCTTAGCATTTTCATCAGTCAGGAGTGTAATGGTGCTGGGAAAATCTAATAATAAAGGTAAGCAATGGTAATTGGCTCTTATGGATTAATCAAAGAGTAGATAAAGCAGAGCATATAAATTTTTGCATCTAATCATCACCTTTGGGAAGTGTTTGCTGTCTATTCAGAGACCATGACTGAGCCCTGAGAGAAACTGACATTTCTCTTTAATCATGTCATTTTCTCCATTAAAGATGAGTTTATCACTAATAATCACCGTCTTTTCTTTAAGCAGGCTGGTGGAGAAAAACAGAACTAGGGAGAAAATCCTAGCATTTTACTGTAATTACATGGGAAGGATTGGTTCTTTTACTTTTTGCTTTCCTGTACAATGAAGGTTAGGTTGTTTTAGCTCCATGACAATTTTTGTGTGTGTGTCTGTGTGGGCATCACTGCCTCTGGTGGTCGTGGGTGCTACCCAGCCACAGCTGGATTTGAACCTGCGGGCTGCAGTTCCGCATTCAACCACTTACGCCTCCGGGGCTCAGCCCGACAATTTTATGAATATATGAAAAAACACTGAATTGCATACTTTAACTGGGCAAACTTTGTGGCATGTGAATAATATCCCAATAGAGGTATTAGAAAATATAATTCAATAAAATTATTTTTAAAGAAAGAAAGAAATGGGCACCAAAAAAGTATTAAAAGACATAAGTGCTCACAACACATGGATTCCAGGAATAGGAATGGTAATGATACCAGAAGGGTAGGGGGAAGGAGGCAAGAGTTGGGGAGGAAGGGGGAACCAATCCATACATAACTGTTCACACCTCACACACACACACCCTCACCCTTGGTGGGGGGGGAGGGGGGGAAAGAACAACAAAAACCATGGGGGAAGAGAGACAGCAGTCCATGTAAGATATGTAAATAATAATAATTTAAATCTATCAAGGGGACACGAGGGTAGGTGGGAGTGGGAGGGAAAAAAGAAGAGCTGATACCAAGGGCTCAATAGAAAGTAAATGTCTGGGCTGAGACCTGGTGGCGTCGTGGTTGTGCGCAGGACTGCGGCCTACTGGGATGGAGGTTCGATTCCAGCTTCGCGGAGCAAAGGCTGGGCCTCCACCACCTGAGGGCAGTGATGCCCCCCTCCCCCCCCAAAAAAAAAGAAAGTAAATGTCTAGAAAATACTAATGGCAATATATGTGCAAATATGCCCAATACATTTGATGTATGGATTGTAATAGGGTTGTAAGTGTCCCCAATAAAATGATCTTTTAATAAAAAAAGAAAATATAATCCTTCGCCAGTTGTAATTTATAATCTCTCTCTCTCTCTCTCTCACACACACACACACACACACACACACACACACACACACCCCGAACAGCAAAGAAAGAAACCCATTGTCGACATATAAATCCCGACTTATAGCAATTCTATCTGGGGGTTCCGAGACTCTCAGTTTTCAAGGGAGCAGATGACTTCATCTTCCTCCCATGGAGTGCCTGGTGAGTTTCACCTGCTGGTCAGACCTAACCCACAGTGTCCGCAGGGCTCCTGGATATAGGACACAAGGGGTATGTCATCATCCCACTTTCCGTTTGATGCATGCTTGCAGGCTTCTGTACCATGCTTCCACTTGAGTGGGAGTTGCATGATTATTTGTTTGCCCATTCTGGGTTTTTTGGTAATTGTACCTTCTGTGTTCAGGCAACACCATGCTTTGTGGTGATCAGTTGCGCTGCACTTGGAAACGAGTACAGTGGTGTCCCAGAGCACAGCCGTATGGAAACTCAATGTTTCTAAGCCCTTGTTATGAAAATGTCTTAACCTTGTTGTTTATGAAAATGGCATTTCAGTCGCATCATTCAGAACTGTCCTGTGGCTTCTTGATTTTGCCCCCAATATTATCTAACACCAAGAAGTCTACTTTTGCTGCCTTCCCCCCCCCCCCCCGCCCCTTTTCTTTTCTTCTTCTGGACCACTGACTGCTCTGAAGAGAGCGTCAACACGGGGAATACCCAAGGTGGCTTATTAGTAAGACAACAGCCTAATTTAGTGTTCCAACATCTGAAAGCATAAATCTAATGAAGGATGATTTTTACCCAAATGAACGGGAGGTAATTACCACTGTGATTTTGGGGCAAAGCGCTGTCTGTTGCTTCCTCGACGTATTATTTCTCCGTATTCATAGAAACAATTCCAAGCTTTCTTTGCTTTTTCTTTAAAAAAGCTTTTGACCGACTTGTTTAAGAGAGGAAAAGGATCTTTTTTAACAAGTTGCAAGCTATATATATATATAGCTTTGATAATTTTTTCTTCCAAATGAGTCTAGTACTTAACTTCTCTATAACTCAAAGAAAAACTAAAAGTCTCTGAGAGCTAACTAAGCATTTAAAGCAAATACTCTTTTTACTTCTGACTTGATGGTCTACTTCAAGTAGGGTGGTTTTTCATTCTCTGAAATTGTGAGGACACCAGTGAAATCTCTTGATGATTCTCTTCCTGTTCCTCCCTCGTCCTCTCTTTGCTATCTATCCAAACAACGGGATTTCTCCTTGGATTGAAGCAGGATCATTTTTGAGCAGTTCAAAAGAACACTCTCCCCCCACCCAAAAAAAGAACAACCAAGACATCCAGGCAGCTTGCTCACATGTAAAAATAGACCCTGCTTTGGCGTGAACTTGTATGCTTCATTTACTTTTCTGAGAGAAGAGAGAGCACAATGAAATCAAATGCCATTTGCCTGTTTTATACTTAATTTTTATACATAATTTTTTAAAAGTCTTCTCACTGTGTTTCCCCCACATCAGTTTTCCAGTTAGTGTGAGTGGAGTTACTAAGCAGTGCTATCTCATTCCCATTTCCAGTGGATCTGAAGTCCAGTACCTGGGACTACCTCCAAACACTGGGCAGGGAAATGTTGGCACCTAAGTGGCCTTTCATGCCACAAACTACAAGGACTCTTATGGGTATATACTCTTATGTGTATATATATATATATACACATACATGCACGCACACACACACATATATATACAATTTGGCCTTTGTTATTATCATTGTGGAACATGGCTACCACTGTAGTTGGTTGTTATTAGGTATTCTTTGAATGGATCCCAACTCACAAAGACCTTATGTACAACAGGCAAAACACTTCACGGTCCTGCGTCATCTTCACAATCATCCTGTGTCTGAGTTGCATTAGTCCAGGTAGACTAGAGAAACAAATTCATAGACACACATATGGATATAAGGGTAAGGTTTATATACAAAAGGAGTGGAACATTGAGAAAGCATTCCAACCCAGTCCAGTTCAAAGTCTTAAGTCCGATATTTGCCCATATGCCTGATACCAGTCTATAAAGTCTCCTTCTGACTCACGAAGTCACAGGTCAGTGACTGCAGAATACTGGTGCTGGCAGGGGTCTCCCCTTGGCTCCTCACTTCCAGGGCTTAGGGTCCATCAACAGCATCCAGTGGTGATAGAAGCAACTCAGCGCTGGCAGGGGTCTCCACATGGCTTCTCCAGCTTCAGAGGTCTGGTTCCATCAGGGTATGGCCATGTGGCTTCTCCTCCAGCTCCTCCAGCTCCTGGGATGCTGCCATCTTGTCTTGTCCGTGGCTCGTTGTCTCAGAGACTAACTCCCAACAACTGGGGAGATGGCTTCTCATCTCCACCAGGGAAATACCCTGAGATTTCCAAGTCCCAGGAGAAAGCCATGCCCACACGGAGGCCTCATTGGCTACTCAATGGCTATCTCCAGATTAACAGGCTAGACTCCATCTCTACATCTCAATCATGAAATTTGACATCTTGAATACTTGATGATCACATGAGTCTTTTGTCCCAACTAGTATGTCACTCCACCTCATGAAAGGTCCACTTCTTTTTCACGGATCCTCAACCAAGTAAGCTGTCTTTCTCTAATGTTGTCTATGATAATATCAGTGCCATACTGCACCGTGATTGACTCATCTCTTTCTTCTGACCCTTCTGTGAGGGGACGTTCTATTGTCTACAGATGGGTTTGAGGTCTCTGTTCCAACCTGCCTAGTTCTCAACTATATGGGTTGTGTTTGCTTGTTTGTTTGTTTTGGGTCTTCTGGTTGCTGTTACCTGATTCCGTCGACATTTCTTGATCACACAGGTTGGTAAACGTCTTCCATGTGGGCTTGTTGTTTCTCTGCTAGATGGCCGCCCATTTAGCTTCAAGTTTTTAAGACCACCACACACTATATTTTTTGATAACCGGGCACCTTCGGTTTTCTTCACCACATTTGCTTATGTACCCATTTTGTCTCAGCAATTTTGTTGGTAGGGTGAGCATCTCAGAATGCCAGGTTGTTAGAACAGTGTTCTTCTGTTGAGAAAGGGTTTGAGCAGTGGCCCAAATCCATTCACTTCCTCGATGTATTGCAATATAAATATATGTACTTAGGCCAATACATCTA
>PVJH01037750.1:0-17676 GCA_004026705.1 Nesogale talazaci | reverse complement strand
TGGTGCTCAACCTTTCTCATGCCGCCACCCTTCAATACATCCAGCAACTCGTGTTGCGGTGACGCCCCCCAAGCATCACATTATTTTCGTTGCCACTTCATCACTGCAATTTTGCTACTGTTATGAATCGGGTGACCCCTGTGAAAGGGCCGTTCGGATCCCCAAAGGGGGTCTCAACCCCACAGGTTGAGAACCACTGGTCTAGTAACTTCACCGAAACCTCCTTGGCAACATAACACCTCACCAGACCCCGCTAGTGGACGGTTAGGGCTGGGCATGAGGGCCGCCATCCCAGCACTGAGCCAGATGCATCGACGACGAGGATTCCTCCACAGAGAGCTTCGCTGTGTCCCAGGTGGCTGTGCGGGTCCCCCAGCTTGTGCAAAGCCTAGGCTGGCTGGCGAGAAGGGACTGGATGGGGTTGGCGAGGCCAAGGACCGAGGGTCAGGAGACACATGGAAGCCCGTATCGTTTCGCCACGGCTGTTCTCTCTGCCTTCAGAGACCTGGCAGGCTCGCGTCCAGCGGGGTTTGGGATTTGTTTGACTTTTTCAGATGCAGCTCACTGGTGGTTCTCCCTGGACGGTTCTCTTTCTCCGCTCTAATTTTACTGGGGCAGCCTGGCTGCTCGTCCATGGATGACCCATGGTGGTATTCTCCTAGAACCCTGCCGGAACCCCAGACTCCTCCAGTGGGGCCTGGACAGAATAGGGTGAGGTCCTCGGGACCTGCAGGCAAAGTGTACCTCCCAGTGCTGTCCCTGGGGCTGGTGTAACTCATGATGGCCTCCTCCCCCTCCATTGTCTTCCTTCGGAGCTAAGCTCTAGTCTCTGGAGTCTAGAGAGTCCTTCCTCATAGCAGCCAGAAGCACACGGGAACAGACCACCACTCTATCCCGGACCATCCTCCCCATTCTTCTTCTGTTTGAGGCCATCCAGGTGTTGAAGATCGATCCATCTTGTTGAAGGTATTCCTGTTTGTTACTGCCCCACGGCTTTAAATACTGTTTTACCCAGCACAATGCCCTTCTCCAGGGACTGGTATCTCCTGACATGGTCAGCCTTGGCTCTAGGGAGCATTCCGGCCGTCATCTTCCAAGACAGATGTGTTTGTTCTTTTGGCAGTCCGTGGTACTGTTAGTATTCAAGGCATCGCTGCTTCTTCAGTCTTCCTTACTCCGTGTGCACAGACAACTGCAAATACCACGGCTAACGTCAAGAAGCCCTTATCCTCAAAGTAACATCCTCGCTTTTCAACACCCCGAAGAGGTCTTTGATCTCCACCTGGTGCTTCTGTGAGCATCGATTGTGGATCTGAGCAAGACAAAATCTTTGACAACTTCAGTCTTTCCTCCATTTAGCATGACACTACCTACTGGTTCAGTTGAGAGGATGTTAGCTTTCTTCACATCCAGTTGTAATCCCCATGGAAGGCTGCAATCCTTGATCTCCATCAGTACGCACTCCAAGGCCTCCTCACATTCAGCAAGCAAGGTCGTGTCATCTGCATGCCACGGGTTGTTAATAAACCTCCCTCCAATCCCGATGCCACAGTCTTCTTCATATAATCTTCTCTGATTAGGAGCTCAGCACACCGGTTAAATAACCACGATGAATGGATGAACCTTGATGCACACCTTAAACATGGTTTAAAATCGCTTGTTCTGTTTTGCCCAATGGTCTCTTGATCCCGGTACGGGTTCTGAGCGAGCGCAATCTAATTCCTAGTTTTCTCAAAGCTACTCACAGTTTATGAAGGTCGGCACCGTCTCATGCCTTAGCCTAGGCAATAAAACACAAGTAAAAACCTTCCCGGTATTTTCCGCTTTGACCCAAGAGCCATCCGACATCAGCAGTAATAACTCTTGCTCCGTAGCTCCGTGTCCCGTTCCATAGCCAGCCCGGATCTCTGGCAACTCCCTGTCAATGTACTACTGCCACTGTTCTTGACTGTTCTCCAGACACGTTTCCATGTATTTGATACAAAATGCATTCTATCATCTGAATGTTCTGTGGGGTCACTTTTCTTTGGGAAGGGCACACATAGGGATCTTTCCAGTCAGTTGGTCAGGTAGCTGTCTCCCAAGTTTTCTGGCATAGATGAGTGAGTGTTTCCAGCACTCCATCTGCTTGCTGAAACGTTTCAGTTGCTACTCCATCCATTCCTGGATCCTTGTTTCTGGCTAATGCTCTCAGTGCAGCGTGGAGTTCTTTCTTCAGCACAACTGCTTCTTGCCTGTGTGCTCCCTCCTGAAATGGTTTGAATGGCAACTACCGGGAGTTCTTCTTTGGGACGTGACTCTGTATTCATTCCATCTTCTTTTGATGCTTTTCTGCACCGCTCAAGATTCTGCCCATGGAATATTTCAATATTTAACTCAAGGCCTGATTTTTTTTTCTTGAGTTCATTCAATTTAAGAAAGAATGTATTCTTCCTTTTGGGTTTTCTGACCCCGGGTCTTTTCCTATTTCATTATGACATTTGGCTTTGTCTTCTTGAGCCCCTTTGAAATTTTCCATTCAGCTCTTTGACGTTAGGATTTTTCCCCTGTGCCTTAGCTACTACTCTATGATTAAGAGCACAGTTCAAGAGTCTTCTGACATGCGCTTTGATCTTTTCTTTCCTGTCCTTCAGGGGTGAGGTTCCTGATGTCCTCGGACAGCTCTTTGGGTTTTCTGTCATTGGTGTTCCAAGCCTCAAATCTGTTCTGGGATGTTCTCAAAATTCTGGTGGGATGGAGTCAAGGTTGTGTTTTCCGCTGGGGGGGGGGGGGGAGGCACGCTGGTTTTCATGTTCTTCAGCTTCAACCTGAACTTAGCGACGAACAACCGATGGTCTGTTTGGGAGCAAAGACCCACTCTGGAGTCTGTGGTTCAAACCCACCCATGAGTTTCTGGGAGAAAAGCGACTGCTTTATGGGCTGCTCCCATAAAGGTTGGATAGCCTTGGGAACCTTATGGGGCAGGTTACTCTTTCCAGTAAGAGCCTCGGTGACCTAGAAGCAACCTAAAAGTGGCGGGCTGGGTTGCTTTATATATTTAAGAGCCCCTGAAGTTGGCCGCATGTATGCTTAGGATTGTTAAGTCTTCTGGATGAATCGAACCCTTCATCACTCTATCGTGTTTGTCTTGGGCTCCCCTGCTAGATGCTGTCTTTAAGACTACTTTATCCGGTGTCACGAGGACCACCCCAGCTCTCCCTTCTTCGGCTTGTCTGAAGTACTTACCACCCCATGCCACCCCATTTTCCACCCTCGGTTTGTGCCCTTAGGTTGAAGTGTGTCTTTGATAAGCAGCACATCCTGGCAAGCCGGATGTGGGCGTTCCTGTGAATGTACTTGCTCAGTGGATGAGGCCCATGTCTGGTCGTGAGTGAGCTACAAGGGCCGAACACCACGGCTCTTGGGAAGTGGCTGACCAAGCCAGGGATTGGACAAGGGGTAGAGCTGGTGCTCAAACCAACGCCTTTGGGACAGCGGGAGGACAGACACCTGGCCAGATGTTTGGGGGTCGGCTCATGCTCCGGGGGGCTGGAATTGGTGCCCCTGGCCCCTTTCCAGGGGGAGGAGGGGCATCCCAACTTCAGGGAGAAAGAGGAGACAGAGCCAGAAACAGGGAGGTGGACAGAAAGGCCGGGCGATGTGCGGGCAAATGTGTGCACCGGAACCTCTGCCCTCTTGCAGCCTGTGCTGAATTAGTCACTGATTGATTCATTTACTTCTAAGTGCTTCTCAGCTCCTTCTGAGCACCAGCCTGTGGGCGGACGAGGCTGGCGCAGACGGCTGGGTCAGCCCGCACAAGGAGGCCAGACTCTTGGGGAGGAGGAGAAGGCGTGGGCATCTTTCAGACCGCTGTCTGTGTCGTGAAGACAGGTGGTTTGGGAGCCGTGTGAAAGTCTTTGCACATGCACTAAGAGCCCAGCCAAGCCGACATGCAGGCCGCACCCCAGCCCTGCTCCTCTCTCTCCTGAGCACCGGGCATGCATGCCTCGGGTTCTGTCACAGAGCCAAGCAGACGTGAACCTGGGCAGGAGAGGCCTCTGAGGACTCTGCTTTGATGGAAGACAAGTGTGAAGTTTGAAAGATTGTGACAAACGGGCGGCTGGGAGGAGAGGGTGGGGAGCGCAAAAGTGGAGCAAGAGGACCTCCTTTTGGGGGTCTGTGGGGTGGGTCACTTCCCCCGTGGGAGTTCCCAGCCTGGCTTTCTAGACTGCTGGCTGGCTCAGCAGCTGAGGCCAGGAGCTTTGGGGCTATTTATAGCCACTCAGCAAAGCTTTTGATCTACAAGATCCTGGGCAAAGCTGGGCCTGTCCATGTGGCCTCCCAGATCAGCAGGGGCGGCAAGCAGCTTGGGGGGTGGGGACCTGTACCTGGGGGACCTTGGCCCTTACAGCTTCGCCCAGCAGAGCTTGCTGAGAGCTCTCAGCTGAGTTAGGCTATAGACAATTCCCTCCGCTCCTGGCTATTCCATCCCTAACTTGAGGAGGGACTAGCAGGGAGTGAGTGTTAGATGAGCACCTAGTACGTGCTGCTTTAAACTCACAGTAGCTCACTGCAGTGCTCCCCCAGGCAGGTCTTCTCATCTGCACATTACAGACAAGGAAGCTAAACCAGAAGCGCCAAGCGGAGTGTTTCCAGGGCAGCCAGATGGCCAGCTCTCCCACCTTCAAGCGCCCTGGATAGCTCATTGCATCCCATCTGCCCCAGAGGCCTCGTGGACACCATTTCTCTCAGGCTCCTGGCTTCTTCCTCAGCCACGTTTTCCTCCACCCCACAAATCCCTACCTGGCCTGCCCCGATCTGTTTGTGTAGGGTCCTCAGCAGGCCCTGATCCTGTCCCTTTGGTTCACTGTGTAGCCCTGGGAGATGTCAGCCAGCGAGCCACGAACTGCGTGCGCTCCTTCTTCCTGCTGGTGCTGCCCAGCGCAGGGTGGGGGTGCGGGGCTGAGGGCCCACTCTGCGTACGAACATAGGATTCTCCGCTCGACCCTCCCGCTTCGACCGGGAGCTCCTCAGGCTCGGCGCCCAACCCCCTCTGATTCTCGCGTTCCCAGTGGGCCTCCCACAGCGATGCAGGAACCCTTCCCCACCCCTTTCCTTGAGCCCCGTGTGTGGAGAGCGGGAGCCCTGGCTTCTGGTCCATTCTTCATCCTGTGTGCCCGTTTGGGGGGCGGGGGTGGAGATTGCAGGCTCCCCGAGTGTCCCCAGCTCCATGCCCCCTGCCTTTCTGCCCTGACCCTGGCCACCGCTGGCTTCCTCTGCAGCGGCCCTCATCGTGGGAGGTCTCTCGGGTGGGTAAGACTTGGGTTCTTGGCTCCGCAAGAGAAAGAATTTACGCCGAAGCCCGTTTGTAATCCAAGTGGGTTTTTTAAGAAGGACGGGAGAAGTTTCAGGTTTTACCATCTCCAAGGAGTCTACCTATTGGGGGGAAGCGAGCCAAGTCACGTGGAAGCTGTGCTGGGACCCATCACTGGGCACGGGCAACCTTGGGGCACAGCGCACCCACACGTGCACACCTGAGGCCAGAGAGCAGGGCAGGAACGGGCGCGGGCTGCGGGGGGAGGAGTAAGTGAGGAGAGAGGCTGTGGGCCCCGTATAGGCTCCCCGTAGGCACATGTGGTCCCAAGCAGGCTCGGAGTGGCACTGAGGGGACCCCCCCCCCATGTAGCACGTGTGCACCCCTCCTACCTCTACCTGCCTCTAACCTGGAGCGGAGTACAAAGAAACCGGCCTTCCCCCAGCCAGGATATTTAAAGCTTCTGTCCGGGGAGGCGTGGTTGGTAGTCTGGGTTAACCCTATTGGCTGAATGAAGCCCCCCTGGATCTAGCTTGGGCCGCCCAGGTGTACCGCCCATCTGTCTGGGGGGCCTGAATTGGAGCATGCCCAGTTGAGCTCTTTGTAGGCGCCTAATGCTCGCCTGATTCCTTCCCAACTTCCTCCCTGCAGGGGCTTGCAGGCATAGGAGGGACACCCACCCTGTCCCTGCCCGGCTACTTAACAGTTTGAGACCCTCTTTAAGGGCACGGTGTGGGTGTACCTCAGCCCGGATCCCCTCCCTCTGGGCAGTGGAGGCTCCGAGGTCGAAGTCACACCCTCCCTGTGGGCGACAGACTAGGTTTGGGGCCCGTGCCCCTCGTGTGCAGCCAGCGCCCAGGTGCAGCAGAAGTTCGCGGGCGGCTCAGAGATGGGACCGGTGTCTGCTGCGCTCGCCGCCGACCGCGTCCAGATAGGATAAAGGCTCGGTCAGCTGCTTCGAACATCAATGAGGAAAACCCCCGGGATTCACGGGGCGCCGGTGTGCCGTGGTATCCGACCAGGGCATCTTTGAGCCCCCAGGACCCACTCAGTGGTGGCCAACAGCAAGCGTCAATGGCATCGTGCTACCGACCACCACTCAGGAGCTGCATCAAAACTGCGACCCCCTCCTCAGAGCTGCTCTTAGCAGGAAGGGGCCTCGCCCCCATGGGGGGACCCTAGGAGGGCCCTAGGACCAGTCTCTGGCAGGACTTTTCTATCAGTTTACTCTGTGGGCCACTGTTGGCTTCCTGAACCTCGTCTCTGTTGGCCCTCTTCCCTCCACCCCTGCTTCTGCACACATACTCCTAACCCCCCCCCCCCTAAGTCACCCGGCTCCCTTTGCTGGAAGCCTGTATCCCTTGGTGGCCCCCTCCTTGTCTCTAGATCAGACTCCTCCATGGGGCACGGGGAGGTGTCATCCGGGTGACAGCCTGCTTGTTGACCTTTGGGTCAGTCACTGAACGTGAAGGTCCCCTCTGCTGGGAAGCCTTCCTGGCCGTCCCTCCCCAGCAGACACAGCTCTGGGTGGACACTGTGGGCGTGCAGGTGTGTGCTCCTGAGATCTGCCTCCCTTGAGAGCCAGGGATGTGGGGAGTGGAGGGAGGAGAAGGCGTCACCCCATGCCTGTCCCAAGTTCTCTCTCTCTCCAGGTGTGTGTGGGTGTGTGGGGAAGTGAGGGGTGGTCTCCAGAGGGAAAGCAGCTCAGTCAGAGAGCCTTCTGGAACTGCATCACAGGCAGTGCAGTTGGGGAGTCCTAGCCACCCTTTGCCCTGGCCCTTTTCTCTCATGGGGACCCCCGGGGGCTAGGCAGAAGGCTTCCCTCTGCTCTCCGCCCGTAGGAACCATCTCAGGGGCTCTCAGAAAAGACCACAGGGACAGAGCTGGAGATTTCGAGGCTCAGGTGTGGGCTCTGCACCTGCTCTGACTCCCATCTGTGAAGTGTGTGTATGTGTGTGGTGCATGTATGCACGAGACCACTCTGCAGGGTGCGGGGAGGTCCTGTGGGTTCTTCGATGTCACAAGAGCTCAGTGAGGCCTGCCTCCCACCTGTCCTGCTGTCTGTCCAGGGACCATGCCCATCACCTAGCTGGACAGGCTAGAAGGGCTTTGCCTGATTTTAGCTGCATGGCTGCACGGCTGGGTTCTCCAGCCAGGCTGCCTGAATGCCATGCTGTGATCTTAAGCAAGTCCTGGTCCTTCCTGCACTGGTTTCTTCATCTGTGAACCAGGATGATGGCAGCCCCCAATGGCATCATTGGGCTGGTCCCTGCGCAGTGCTCAGCAGGAAACGCTGCCCTGAGCCACGACTGCTTTGGCCATCGTCTCTCTAGGGACCACCTGGGGCTGAGGGAGGGGGTCTGGTGCTGGTCAGTGCTCGGCCCCTGAACATGCAGCCCACCCCAGCGCCCAGGAAGAAACGCTGCTGCTCTGTGCCTCCTTGACAGCAGTCCACAGAACACAGTGACACAGACACCGCTGGCTTCCGGAGATCTCCGACACGCTGATGGATGAACTGTGTCTGGAGAACACTGGGCAGCAAGTTGATAGGCCCACAGAGCTCCCAAGTAGGACTTTTCTCTGCTGGCTCCCAGCTGACCTAGCCAGGACGCAGCTCCATGACCCAGCCAGCCCTGCAGCATTCACATCATAAGTCACGCACATAGCGGCCCCACAGGGACCTGCGGGACTCTTTGGCCCTGAGAAGATGGATGGCAGAGCTTTGTAGGAAAGGCTTTCTTGGCCTTGCTTCCCCGGCATCTCTGTGCCCCCTGTCCCCTGGGATCTCAAGGGCCAGGTCCAGTGTCACCAACAGACAAGGAGGTCACAAGAGAAGGATTGTGGGACCAGAGGTTCGTTCAAGGGGACAAGCAGAAGGCTGTGCTGGTTAGCTTGGGCATGTGGAAGCAGATGTTGAGAGGGCCTTTGTGTGGGTGCAGGGGCTGGGGCAGAGGGCGAAAGTGGACCTCTGTCCTCAGGGGATGCTGCAACAGTGGTGGCTGGCAGGAGGCAGTGAGGCCTGACTCTTTGTATGTCAGCATCAGAGGGACGGTCACTGGACATGGACTGTCTTAGGAGTGAAGGGTGTGAGCTTGGACGTGACCTCTCCTTGGCCTAGGGATGCATAGGCAGTTGTCCCTCAGTGGACATGGGACTCGAGGGCAGGAGGCCTTTACAGAGGAGCATTGGGCAGTCCCCACTGCACCCAGGACAGTTTTGAAGGATAAGGTGGATCATCCCTGGAGGGCCTGACTTTTAAGGCTCAGCTGTGAGCCAACTCCAGGAGCCCTCCCCGACAGGCCCACTACCTCAGATCCAGGGTGGCCTGCTGGTACGTCCACAGTCTGACCCAGGAGACCCGGGGCTGGGGGCAAGGGACAGGTAAGCTGACAGGCCTTATAGTTGGCTCAGCATCTGGCCCAGAGGAGGAGTCTGAGCTCAGCCTCCTCAAAGGGGCCTTGAGGGTGGATGCCAGTGCCCATAAGGCCCCTTGTATCCAGGCCTGGAGGTGCTGGGACTTTCTCCGATCTTTGTAATGGCCCGAGGAACTTTGGGTTCTAGCCACCTTTACCCGGTGTTCTCGGCTAACACAGTCCCTGTTTTCCCAAACGTGGATGACGGGGTGAGCCACGCCTCCCTTCACCATGAGGAGGTCAGTGAGGTGCTGGGGGTGGAGAGGGACCAAGGTGCCAAGTGTAGATGCCCTCCTGTGTTCATCCGGGCTTCTGCGTTGCTGCACAGCTCCTCCCCCCTCCCCTTCTCACTGCTGGTAAAACGTCAGGCTGGAACTCAGCAGAGGGTCTGTCTTCTTGCCTGGCTTCCCCGTCAGGGAAAGTGTCAGGCCAGGAAGCACCGCTCACGAGCAGTCTCCTCAGGAAGCCTCCAGGTGGAGGGTAGCTGCCCCTGCCCTCAGGCTCTGTCTCACCCAGCTGCTCTGGCACCTGCCCCCGCCTGCCCCCCCACCCCCCCCCCGCCTCCGCAGGAGGGGCACCTTCCAGAGAGCAGATGCTTTGCTGCCAAGGCCACATTCTGATTAGTCCTGTTTTGAAAGCAGACCAGCTTCATTGTAAGCAGCACCGAATATCGTTACATAAATAAAGTCACTAAGGATGCGTGTGCAGAAGCGTCTCCCGAGGTCGCCCCAACCTCGCTGACCCTTTTCCTTGGGGGTGGGGGGCGGCGGCCTTAGCAGCATGGCTCTGCCACCTCACCCCCCACCCTGCCTTGGTGACCACAGGTGACATCTTGCAGGGAGGGGGGAGTAAGAGCAAGCAGGGGATCCTCTGTGGCAGGTTGGGTTTTTAAAAAAAAGTATAAATCATTTTATTGGGGGCTCTCATAACTCACAGCACCATCCATGCATCCATCATGTCAAGCACTTTGGTACATAGGTTGCTGCCCGTTCCTCTTCTACAACATTTCCGTTCTACTTGAGTCCTTGATATCAGCTCCTCTCCCTCCTCCTCCCCATGGACCCTTGAAATATTGTAAATTACCCCTCTTTTCACATCTTACATCATCTGCTGTCTCCTTTCACCCGCGTTTCTGTTGTCTATCCCCCCGGGGTGGGTGAGGGGTTTACACATCGATCGTGGTCAATTCCTCCTCTCTCTCCCCCACCCCACAAGTTGAAGGAGGAGAGTTAATGGTATCAAGACTTTGACCTCAGGGGAAACCGGTCATGCAGCCGCTCAGACGCTGGACCCAGGCAGGAGGTGGCGGTCGGAGAGAACCGTGTGGGGCTCTAGCCACATGCACTCAGGTTGGTTCTCTGGAGCTGTTCGAACGACACCAGAGGTGGCTCAGCTTCTCCCTGCCTGGTCCCCGAGGGACCCAGAGGAGACAGCAAAAGCTGGCTTTATCAAAATTGTACTTGCCACGCACCTGGGAAGGCAGCTAAAGTGGTGGGATCGGGACGGTCGGTGGGTTTGACACCCTGAACGACTGGGCACATGCTTGCAGAGTGAAAATCACTAGCGATACCTAGGTGGCCAGCTTGAGAGGAGGAGAGTCCTGTGGGGCGGGGAGGGGGCGGGGAAGGAGGACAGGCAGCAGGGGTGCAGGGAGGCAGAGAGGAGGTTAGTCCTTGACTGGCAATGAGATGATGTGGCCGCAGGCACTGAGGGAGGACCAGCCACTGAGGCCTGCCACTCGCCTGGGATCTAGCTTGCTGCCTTCTCCTGTTCCTGCACAGCATGTGGGGAACTCCAGGGGGGTGAGCTGTGGCTCTTTGTCTTAAGTGGGCAGGAGTAGAGGGGCACCCCCCATCCTTGGGGTGTCTGGGAGGTGGGTACCCAGCCAGAGCCAATATGAGCAGACCCCTCTGTGAGGTTAACTTCAGCAGATTGGGCAGCTGTGGACACCTTTCCAGCCTCTCAACCGGGCAGGTATCAGCTGTCCTTCTCCTTGAGGCCTAGTTAACGGTAATGGAACAACTCGTTCTGGAAGTTCAAGGAGAACCATTGGCATTCACATAATCATTTCATGGAGACTCACTGGAGGCAGATGGACCAGTGTCCCACAAGCAGCACATGTTGGTTAGCCACGAGGTCCAGGAAGCAAGAAGCCCCTTGTCCCCTCTCATGGTGAGGCCGACCATGTGGGCTCAACCGTATGTCACCTGGAAGGTCCTGCCAAGGGGCATGTTATCCATCTGTGCCCTGTTCATGCGGGGTTCCCTGGGGGCATCTGCTGGGTCCTGGTCAGGGAGCACTTACCCACCAGCCACTCTGCCAGGTGAGCCACTCACTTTGCCTGTGAACACTTAAAGCACACACTTGGTAGTCAGCAAGAAACCGTGCCAGCCGCAGCCAGAGGACTGACCTGGGGGGCAGGAGATGCCCCAGGAGGGGTGGTCGGATGACCCTGGCACTGCCTGCTCCGGTGCCTGGCTGAAGCAGACGTTCCTGAAAGATGCATCCGGTTCAGACTGAGGAGCTCAGAGGGAAGTGTGGGTGTTGTAACAGCAGCCACAAAGTGCAGCCATAGCCACTCAGGCCGTATCTACATGGCTCTCTCTTTTCGACCAAGCCTTGTAAAGGTGAAATGAATGTATTTAAAAGGGAATCGTCACGCTACCAATGTGCACGGACAATCCATACTTCTTGATGTGCGAGGACCGACCATCCTTCAACTTGAGTTGAGGCTTCGATGGATGAGCAGGGCTTCTGTGTGCCCCGAAGTGTGTGTGTGTGTGTGGGGGGTGGGGTGGGGTGGAATGTGCCTAGAATGAATAAACAGCCATTCCGCTGGCTTCCTCTGGCCGGAAGGGTCCTGGTCCACGGTCAGCTGATGATTAATAAGGCCCTCAGTTCTTCCCCTCCTCCACTTTATCCACATTCACGGCCATGCAGTGCGAGTTTGCAGTAGCTCCTGTGAGGGTGGGGCATCAGCAGGAATGCAGTCCCTCCCATTTCCACCTCTCCGTTGCCAGCTGCCCTGTTGTGTTCTCTCTCACCCAGGCATCCGCTCACCAGCTAAAAGGACACGAGCTTCAGATTGTCAGAGAGGCAGATGCCAGCCTCACATGTGGGGAATACACACACACACACACACACACACACACACACACACACACCCCAATCAGCCAACCCACCAACTTCTGGCCTGTTGGGTAGCAGACCCAGGCTGGTTTCCCATCACCCCATGGGGATGCCATCGGCAGGCTTGGAAGCCGACAGGCCACCCTCGCTTTCTGACCTGCTGGCCCCACCGTCCCTTTGGGCTCCGTGACTGAGGGAGAACCTTCGTATCAGGTCCCGTCCGTGTGGTTGCCATGGATGACAGCCAGAGAGGACACAGGTGGAGCGGGGCCTGGGAGGGGTCCCATGCGGAACTTCTGTGTCTGGAGAGCAGCGGTTCTCACCCTTCCTTATGCCGCCACCCTTTCACACAGCTCCTCAGGCGGTGGCGACCCCCAACCATCACATTATTTCCATTGCTGCTTCATCCCTGTCATTTTGCTACTGTTATGGATCATAATATTCATCCTAATCCAATGGTCTTAGGTGACCCCTGTGAAAGGGTCATTGGGCCCCCAATGGGGTCGGGACCCACAGGCTGAGCACCGCTGCTCGAGGGGATGTGCTGCCCTGCTACGAGTCGATCATCTCGCCAGGGAGGAAGCTCTGGGCCTTTGAGCTCCTCGGAGCCAGCCTTGCCCGCTAGGCTAACTCATGCCGCTGGAGACAGTGGATGTCAGCCCCCACGAGGAACCGTGACCAGCCCCAGGAGTCCACCCAAACCCTCAGCCACAGCCTGGAAGTCCCAGAACAGGGCCCTCTGGTGACGGCCAGGGCTCTTTCTCCCTCGACCGTGGCAAGGTCACATTCCTGATTTGCTTTTGTCCATGCGGGGTTCTCGTGGTCCACCAGGGCATCTCCTTCTGCCCCTTCTCTACTCGATCTGTGAGCCTCGAGTCAGATCCAGGGCCGATCACGCCACACCGGTCAACCCACCCCCTGGGGTTCACGGCAGCTGCCCCCCCCCCCCCGGCTCCATGATCATCGGTGGTTTCAGATTCACCAATGCTCCACCCTCCCGGGAAGAGAGGGACAATGACTGACTCCAGAGCATGTCGGCTGAGGACTTATGATGCCCCTCTCTCCTCCCGGCATGAGCAAAGCTCTGAAGAGCGTTGGCCAGGAAGCGGAGGTCACCACACCACCAGGACGGCGGGCACGGAAAGATGGTGGGGAATGAAATGCAGGTCACTTTACTTTGGGGTGAACCCAGGTTCTTCCCCCTGTGAGTTATGATCATTTTTTCGTACCCTTGACCCTGGGCTGGTCATGTGACTTGCTTTGGCCAGCAGACTGTGGGAGAAGTGCGAAGATGTCTGTTCAGATCCTCAGCCTCTGGGAGTGTCCAGTTCTTCTTAGAACCCTCCACTGTGGGGAGAACAAGCCTGGGGGAGTGTCCTGGAGGATGAGAGACCATGTGGGAGAGAGCAGAGCCCACCCACTGGCCATCATGGGCTGCTGATGACAGACTGGCCGCAAGGTGGGCCAGAGCAGCCGAGCTCCATGGGAAGAACCGCCCAGCCCTCCTCCTCTGCAGACACTGGAGATGAGACAAGAGGTGTTGGTTTCAGCCACCAACTTGTGAAGCAGCTTGCCCGTCATTTTGCTGTGGTTCGTGCTGGTTGTGGATACACGAGGCTCCCTGAGTGAGGCCACGGTTTTTGGTGTTTTGGGGTGTCTTTAAAAAAATCGATTTTACTGGGGACTCAGCCAACTCTTATCACAATCCACCCATCCATCCATCCACTGTGTCAAGCACCCTTGTACGTTGGCTGCCATCATCATGCTCAAAACATTTGCTTTCGACTTGAGCCCTTGGTGTCAGCTCCTCAATTTCCCCTCTCTCCCCGCGCCCCCCTCCCTCATCGACCTTTGATAATTTATAAATTATTATTACTTTGTCATGTCTTACACTGTCCAGCGTCTCCCTTTACCCTCTCTTCTATTGTCCATCCCCAAGAGAAGAGGCTATATGTAGATCCTTATCATTGGTTCCCCCTTTCCCCCCCACCTTCCCTCCACCCTCCCAGTATCACTACTCTCACCACTGCTCCTGAAGGAGCACCATCTATCCTGGACTCCCTGTTTCTGGTTCCTATCTGTACCAGTGTACATCCTCTGGTCTAGCCAGATTTGTAAGGTAGACTTGGGATCATGAAAGTCGGGGGAAGAAGCATTTAGGAACTAGAGGAAAGTCGCATATTTCATCGTTGCTACCCTGCACCCTGACTGGCTCATTTCTTCCCTGAGACCCTTCTGTTAGAGGATGTCCAGCGAGGCAATGTTTCTTTGGTGCTCCTCCATGGCACGTGGGACTGGAACATCAGGTTGGTCCAGCAAAGTCCCGTGAGCCTGTCTTCATGCTGATGGTCTTAAGAGCTGGGAGTCCATTCACGGGTTCCTTGGTGGAGCCAGTGGCTGAAGAGGAAGGAGCCCAGAGGTGAAAACTGCCCTTCCCAGGATGCTGGGGGTCAGGGAGCCACCCAGGTAGTTGCACATAGCTTCTATCCGGTGCCAGTGCTCTGACCTTGAACTGTCCTCTCCTCTGGGCTCCATTGTCCTGAGCACAGATGTCCTGTTCACCTTCGCAGCAGACTGTAACTTGGTGCCTCTGTACGCAAGCCGGGCCTCCTCCGTGAATGAGAGGTGCGTCCCACTCGGATTCCGACGGGTACCTGGTGCCGGCCACGTGTCAGCTGCACCCATCCCTGAGTAGAGGAGTCACTTTCAAGTGTTCCAAAGACAGACATGGTTGCATTCCAGGATCAGTTGCTCCTGTAGAGAGCACGGTGAGGAGGGGAGGCCACACCTTGGCTGCACGGACATTGCTGAGCGATCGAAAGCATGTAGTGACCTCCTGTGATTTCCCCACTCACCTGTGCTGTCCCCTTGTAGGGCAGGCACCATTGTCTGCACCGGGACTTTAGG
Source organism: Nesogale talazaci (assembly GCA_004026705.1). Taxonomy (NCBI): domain Eukaryota; kingdom Metazoa; phylum Chordata; class Mammalia; order Afrosoricida; family Tenrecidae; genus Nesogale; species Nesogale talazaci. The sequence continues at coordinate 2,934 of PVJH01037750.1, read as the reverse complement.
AGCTCTGACTTGGAAGGGTGGCAGGGGTGGCCATACATGGATATAAGGGTGATAGGATGTCTAATGGGGAGTGTAGGGGTGATGGGGAAGTCAAGCCACATGGTGGATATAGGGGTGGGAGAGGTAGGGGTGCATCGGAGGGTATAAGGGTTACAGGTCAGTCAGGGTCCATGGGGGGATTTAAGGGTGACAGAGGTCAGGGTATATGGAGAGGGAATCGTTGGACAGCCACTATGCAGATGCCTCTGCAGAAATCCAGATGCTGTGCAGAGCTGCCGATTCAGGTTGCTTCTGCCCAGGAGACCATCTGCACCTGGGGATCCCTGGAGCCAGAGAATTGGCTCAAGACGGCCAGAGCTGGTCTGACCTCTTGGGGGCCTCCAGCGGTCAGTGGAAGGGCTGAGCGGCGGTCAGCCCTGTCTTCCGGCTGAGCATATCTGCCAGACCTCAGCTGCTCCCAGGGGAGCAGATGTCTGTGTGAGACAGACTGGGCCAGCACAAGGCCAGTGGTACCTTGTCGTAGCCCCTTGGAGCAGAGCCACGGTCCATGGGGGAACTTGGTGCCACAGCTCTTCACTGGCTTGGGTGGTTGGTCTGTGACTTGTATGTGTGTGTGTGGGAGGGATGGGGGGCGTTCAGTGGCCTCTGGCTGTGCAGACAGCCCCCTCCCCACCTGCTGGTGGCTTGCTCACCACCCAGACCCTTTCCTTCAAGCTCAGACACCCTAGGGTCCAAAAGCTCCCTGCCCAAGGATGAGTAAGGGTGTCTGGGCAGTGGACCCTGTGTAAGCGGTGCCCATGGACTGTGGGAAGAGGCAGCCCTGGGAAAGGTGTGAGCGTGTGAGCTTTAAGTTCTGAGAGCTTCCTTGTGACTGGGAGGGGCCCGGGGCGCACCTTTGTACAGCAGATTGTGTGAAAGGGCCTTAATTGGCACACACACACACCCCTCTCCCCTACTCCCCACCCCCCCGCACTGGCACAGCTGTATTTGGACCCCCTGCCTATCCTCCTTCACTGCTGAATTGAGAGGTCTGTCACAGAATAGGGACACACGGTTCTTACCCACCCTGCCTTTGGGGCAAAAAACAGCCCGAAGCCCAGTCAGTGGTTGTACAGCTTCCCGTGCAGCGAGTGAAGAAGGTGCTTGTCTTGAAGAATGGATTGTGCTGTCGGCTTGTTTGCTTCACTTGAAGGGCAAGAAGGACTGCCTGCCGGTTGGAACTGATCATCCAGGGATGGTTTGTATGTGCTCTCTGACACTCCAACATGGAAACCTGGTCTCCCAGTGAAGAACCGTGAAGAACTAGGGCACAGTCAAGCTGTCCAAGAGACAGCAGGTGGGCTAGAACCAACGGTCATGAAGAAAGAAGTCCAAGCCGCACCAAAAGCATTCCCCAACAAGAAAGCTTCAGGAATTGATAGCACACCAGTTGAAATGTTCCCACAAGCCAACGCTGAGAACGCTCTGGAAGCACTCCCTGGTCTACGCCAGGAAATTTGGCAGACAGCTACTTGGCCAACTGACTGGAAGCGATCCCTATTTGTAGCCATTCCAGAGAATGGGGACCCAACAGAACGCCCCACTTAGAGAACGGTATCACCGATAGCACACGCAAGCGAAGTCATCCGACGGCTGCAGCAACCCACTGACAGGGCGCTGCCAGAGGTTCAGGCCCGATCCGGAAGAGGGCGTGGAACAAGAGGTATCATTGCTGATGTCAGGCGGAGCTTGGCTGAAAGCAGAAAATGCCAGCAAGACGTTGGCTTGTCTTTTATTGACTGTGCTAAGGCATTCGACTGTGCCAACGGTATGGCTACCCCTGAGAAGAGTGAGAGTTTCAGAACAGTGCCCATCTGGAGCCTGGACATGGATCAAGAGCGAGCTGCGCAAACAGGATCAGGAGGTGCTGCTGGCCTGATCATCGGCGAAGGTGGGCGTCAGGGTTGCCCTCTCCCACGATAATGATTCCATCTGTCGGCCGAGCACGTCCTCAGAGAACCTGGGTTCCGTGGAGAAGAGTCTGGCAGCTAGGAGCTGCCAGAGCTAGGCAGAGGACACAAGTTAGCTGGCTGAAAGGGAGGAGGTCTTGGAGCCCTTGCTGGTGACCATCAAGGCTGCCAGTGCCGAGTGCGGGTTAAAGCCCCGTGTCCAGAAGCCCACCATCCTCACCACTGGACTCAGAGGGGGCATCACGATAAATGGAGGAATGATTCAAGTTGCCCAGCACTCCGTCTGTTTGGATGGACAATGCTCAGGGAAGCAGCGGTCAAGAGCTCCGTGGACACATTGCCCCGCCTACATCTTCAGCACGAGACCCCTTTAGAGAGTTGAAAAGCAAGGAAGTTACTTCGAGGGCTCATTAAGAGGTAAACTGAGGCAGAGTTCTGACAAAGACGTGAAGCAAAGGGCGGGGGAAAGACCTTTTGGGATGGGAAGGGGGAGTAGAGAGGTGGGCAGAAGCATCTTGAGCTTCCAGGTAGGTTCTGCAACCTAGCGTGTAGGTTCAGGGAGTTGTGCCTGGTACTGGGACAGCGGCATTTATATATAGTCTGAGCTAAAGGCAGATAGATTGAAAAGGGGAAGAGAGGTTGCTAATGCTGCAGTTGCTAGGAAACAATGCTAGGGAAAGGGGGGGCTGTGTTCTGCCCAGGGAGGTCATCTTGTCCCCAGGAAGCAATGCTAGGGAGAGGGGGGTATGTTCTGCCGGGTGAGGTGAGTTCTGGGAAATGCTGAAGGCAGGTGCTTTGAAGTTCAGGTGCTTTGAAGCTTAGCCGATCATCCGTCTTGAGTGGCTGGAACAAGGGGTGCCTGAACCCCGGAGAGGCAGGAACCAGAGACCACCTGGTCCAGGCCTGGCCCCTACACTGGATGTGCCTGACCCTAAGCATGGCCTTTTCAACTAGCCCACACGCACGTGACGTTGGACATTGACAA
>PVJH01037749.1:0-17694 GCA_004026705.1 Nesogale talazaci | reverse complement strand
GGGGCCGTGTGGCCTGTGAGATTGACTTCTTCAGATTTCCTTCTCAGGTCGCTATCTTTCTATGTGCAGCAGGATCCTAGGTGATTTCTTAATACACAGACCTTCTTGACTGATTTGTCACTTTCTCCACTGGAAACACTACCTGTTTTGCAAGCAGTCAGCAGACTGTCTTGGGAGAGAACCAGGATGCCCCTGTGCAGACTGAGCCATGCTGCACAGTCGGCCCATCGGGGCCCAGCTTTCCTCCAAAGATGAGCTTCCACCATGAACGGACTATGATGGATTTCTTTTCAATACGCTTCTAGTTACTAATGTACTACGAAGTGGATTTGTTTTTCCCGTAATTAGCACTGATTCAAATGTCTGAATCAGTGATGATATTTTCATGATTGGAGCAACGTGGAAAAGAAGAATTGGATAAATCCGCAAGGAATTCATATTTGCTCAGCAGTCATCACTTGGAACCATCCATTAAACTTTCTCATTAGACAAAAATCTTTAACTCAAGACAATGGAGAGATTATTGTTTGAGAATAATTTTAAGACAATAAGTTCATCTGGACATACTTTTGATATGGCTTTAATTGGATTTAGCTGGTGAGGTTTACATAGTTTTCTAGGATCAGGGCCTAATCTTAAATATTGGACAGAAATTTTTTTCAATGGAAGTGTATTTTAATTGTTTTTTTGGTTTGAGTTATGTATGCACCAAGTGATGATTTTAAGAATTGTTTTAGAATGAGGAATTATGTCCAACTATGCTTTATTTTCTAGATCACTGTTCTCAAACAGTTCTAAATTAAAGTTCAGATTTTATAGATTAAATTTATTGTAACCAAATCACTTCATATAGATAAGGGACCATAAGTTCCAGCTAAGGAACGCCGGTGACGCAATTGTTAAGCGTTTTGCTGCTCACTAAAGCTTGGTGGTCCGTCACCTCACCAGCGTCTCTCCTGAAGACGTAGCCTGTAGAAATGTATAACCTTACAAACCCTATTGGGGTTTTAAAACCCTCTGCTCCATCCACATGGGTTGCTAATAGTCTGAGTTAACTCTTGACAGGGATTTGGTTTCAGTTGCATTTGCCCTCAGCTAGACCATTATAGGAAACAGAGTCATACTGCCATCTAGTGGCCTTCTTTCACACTAAATAAAACCCGCTGCCATCAAGCTGATTGGACTCATACATAGCTTATAGAACAAAGTAGAACCGCCCTTACTGTTTCTGAGGCTGTCTTTGCTGGTGTAGTCAGCCTCATCTTTCTCCCAGAGAGTGACTGGTGGGCTCGAACTGCTTCTCTTGGGGTTAGCAGCCCAACACTTATTCAACAGCACCGGCTCTCTTATGTCATTCCATTCCAGACAGGTAAGTGCAATGAAACCAAACAAAAAGACCCGAAATTAAGAACAAACAAAACCCCAAATCCCAAGTGTTCTCTGCCAGCTCCCACCTGTGTTTTAACAGTGGCTGTTAAGGGGAAACATAGCACACTAGATAGAAAGGGGGTTCACATTGAGTAGGTAGGACTATTGCACGTCTTCTTGGTCTTTCTAGAATGTCCATTACCCTTTTGTTAATGATTATTTATTAATTGCAATGAAAGAAATATGAATATGTTTCATTGAGAATTGAATACTAAAGACTAGTGTTGACAAATGCTTTACTAATTGCAGATTTTGCGGAAATTGCAGATTTTCTTTTACGCTTCAATATTTTGAAATGCCCTAGCTCTTCCTTTTACCTTTCCCCCCCCCCTTCTTTTAATATATACCTGTCGTCCTTGGACTTCTTTTTCAGGTATCTGTCTGACCTTCATGCACCTGGTGACCCTGCTTGGCAGTGTATTGGAGCCCAACACAAATGGATCCTTCTGCTCATGCACAGTTGCAAGGAGGGCTATGTAAAAGACCTGAAAGGCAAGGCACCTCCTCTTCGTTTATCATGCTAGCCTTTTCTCTTTCCTCTCACTCTATCAACTGATGGTAAAGTTCAATGAGGAGGGAAAGAATTACCTGATCTCTGTACCTACCTACCCCCATCCCACTCCCAGGCCTCTCCCACTTCTTTGTATTATACCTACATGTGTCCAGCAGAACAGGGAGGGGCGGATACTCTTAAAACATCTCTGCCTATGCCGACATAGTGGTTATGCATTGGACTGCATTCCCCAAGACCAGCAGTTCGAAAGCACCCGCTGCCCCATGGGAGGGAAATGAATGAAGCTTCCTGCTCCCTCAGTTTGTTTCTCAATCCACAGGGACAGACCCACCCCTTGCTATCGGGTTGGCAGGAGACAGAATTGACTCCTAGCATTGAGTCCGGTTGTTCTGTTTTATGTCGATGGTGAATAGCAGTTGTGAGAAGGTTTTGGAATGATGAAATTTGGGAGGAGGCAACATGGATGTAGAGACGCTATTTGTCCTTGAGGTTCTTCTTTTTTTTTTAATCATTGTATTGGGGCCTCATACAACTCTTTACCAATACGTGCATCTTTTGCTTGCAGACCACAGTTTCACATTTGTTGCCGTCATCATTCTTGAGACGTCCTCCTTCTACTTAAACCCTTGGTATCAGCTTCTGATGTCTCCACTGCCTCCTCACTCCCCCCCTCCCCCATGAGCCCTCGATAATTTTCAAATTATCATTCTTCACCCACTTCCCTGTTGTCGGCACCCTAGGGAGGAGGTCTTATGTGGATCCCTGCAATCGTTTCCCCCTTTCTACTCCACTGTCCCTCCACCCTCCTGGTATCACCACTCTCACCACTGGTCCTGAAGGGATCCTCTGTCCTGGATTCCCCATGTTTCCGGCTCTGATCCATACCAGTGTATGCAACCCTTGGTCTAGCCAGATTTGTAAGGGAGGATTGGGATCATGAGGAAAGTTGCCAATTTCATTGTTGCGACACGGTACCTTGACTGTCTCATCTCCTCCCCGCGATCCTTCTGTCAGGGAATATCACTTCACTTACAGATGGGCTTTGGGTCGCCAATCTGTTCTCCCCCTCATTTATAATGATACAATTTTTACTTCTTTGATGCCTGATACTGGTCCCTTGGACACCTCGTGCTCACACAGACTGGTGTGCTTCTCCCATGGGGGCTTTGTTACTTCTCAGTTAGATGGTCGCTTGTTTACTTTCAAGCCTTTAAGACTCCAGATACTATAACTTTTGATACCCAGGCACCATCAGCTTTCTTCACCACTTTTGCTTATGTACACATTTGTCTTCAGTGATCGTGTCAGGAAGGTGAGCATCAGGGAATGCCAATTTAATAGAATAAAATGTTCTTGCATTGAGGCAGTACTTGAGTTGAGGTCCAATGCTCATCTGCTATCTTAATTCTAACCTTATAAATATATGCATGTGGATCTATTTCGCTATTATGATATACAAATATATTTACTTATATACATGCCTGTTTTCAGACCTCTATAAATGCCCCTTACCCCATAGTTCTCTCCTCCACTCCCATGCTCAGCTCTCACCTGGGTTTCCTGATCGATCCCTATCAGCCCTCTCACCCCCACCATGTCACTGATTTTGAATCACTTGTTCCTTTATCCCAGGGTTAGGCAACACCACCCCCCACCTGACCATCTCCCATGCCTCCCCAGAACCATCAGACCCTTTATTTTCTCCTCCAGACTGTTCATCCAGCCTATCTTATCTAGACAGACTAGCAGAGATAATAATATGTACAAAAAGAATAAGGCATCGTAAGATGAGATGACCAAAGAAAATAAAACGATGACAACAACAGCAACAACAACAAAAAAGCCCAATATCCATTTCAGGGTCACATGGTGGGGAAACAATGTGATCAGAGCTCCCCCCCACCCTCACCCCAAATAGACTAAATCAAGAAGGAGCACTCCTGGATGGACAGTCGGAAGGAGAGAACGACTGGACTGGCGGTTCCTGGGGGACATGGGGGAGGGGGAAGAAGAAGAGGGGCATGGGCAGGCTGATGGACGGGGGGAACAACAAGTGGTCTGGGACCAGTGGCAAAGCAGGTGTGAGAGGCCTGGTAGGACTTAAGCAAGAGGAAGTACTGAAAGTCAAATGAAGGCTGAGCATGATAGTGGGACAGGAGGAAGGCAGAAGGAACTAGAAGGCAAAGGGCACTTGCAGAAGTCTAAACACAGGCATGTACATATGTAAATATAGTTATATTTGATAAGGAGAGAATAAATCCAGGTATATATAGGTTTAGTACTAAGTTAACAGATTGGGCCCCCCTCCCTCAGGACACTCCCTCAACGCAAGAACAATTTGTTCTATTAGTCTGGTATTCCGTGATGCTCACTGGCCCAATACAATCACTGAGATCAAATAGATGCATAAGCAAATGTGGTGAAGAAAGTGTGATGGTATCCAGTTATCAAAAAATGTAGCATCTAGGGTCTCCAACTTAAAGATAAATAAATGGCCATATAGCTGAAAAATATCCAAGCCCACGTGGAAGAAGTACATCAGCCAGTGAGGCCATGAGGTGTTGAGAGGATCAGGTCTTAGGCATCAAGCAGGAAAACAATCATGTCACTGCGTGCGCACCTTCCTGAGATGTTCACTGAGGACACGTGGGGCCATGAGCAAGAGTGGTGAAGAAAGCTGATGGTACCCGGCCATTGGAAGATAGAGTGTCTGAGGCCTTAAAAGTTTGAGGGTAAATAAGCGGTCATATAGTTCAGGAGCAAGAAGGTCCACCATAGAAGAAGCACACCAGCTTGTGCGACCATGACCTGTGGAAAGAATCAGTTATCAGAAAACAAAAATCAAAACAAAAAACAAAAATCTTGTCATTATGTGCCCACCCTCCCGACGTGATCACTGAAGACAAGGGTGCAGAGGCAAACAGTTGAGGAAGCCGACGGTGCCCAGCTTCCAAATGACAAAGTGTCAGGGGTCTTAAAAGCGTGAAGGCAAACAAGTGGCCTTCTAGCGCAGAAGCATCAAAGCCCACATGGAAGCACACCAGCCTGTGTGATCACGAGGGGTCGAAGGGAGCAGATAACAAGCATCAAAGAAGAAGAATCACATCACTACGAATGAGGGGGAGAGCAGGGTGGGGACCCAAGGCCCACTTGTGGGCAATTGGACACCCCCTTACAGGGTAGTCGCAGGGAGGAGACAGGTCAGTCAGGGTGCAGTGAGGTAGTGATGAAGCATACAACTTTCCTCTAGTTCCTGAAGGCTTTCTTCCCCCAGCTATCACAGACCCAATTCTACTGTACAAACCCAGCTGGACTGGAGAAGGTGCACTGCTAGAAATGGGAGCTGGAAATACAGGGAACCCAGGACAGATGAATCCCTCGGAGCCAGTGGTGAGAGTGAAGTTACCGGATGGGTGGAGGGGAAGGTAGGGTAGAGATAGGGAGCTAATTACAGGAATCTACACATAACCTCCTATCTGGAGGACAGACGTTGAAGGACAGGGCGAGGGGAGATGTCAGGCAGTGTAACATATGACAAAACAGTTATAAATTATAATGTATTGAGGGTTGGTGGGAAAGGGGGAGCAGGAACAGAGGGGAAGGGATAGGGGACTGATATCGGGCTCAAGTGGAAGAACATCTGTCCTTGGAGAATGATGATGGCAGCAGGCTTGTAAAGTACCTGGCATAGTATATGTCTTTTTGTATTGTGAAAAGTGATGTACGAGCCCCCAATAAAATGATTTATAAAACAAACCCCAATGTTCAGAAAAATATATAAATAAGTAAAAGAATAAAAATAATAACAAAATAAAAGCCTATAAATAGGTCAAGGTCTGTTCATTGACCTCCAGGTGTGTCCCCCGGTTGAGTTGGATGGGGTGCCACACCCTGGCCCCAAAGCATATCCTTGGCACTCCCTTGGGAGCTCCATGCTCTGCTCCCCCTGCTGCTCTGCTGCACACCCTTAGTATTTTGCCTTGGTGTGGTGGGGTCAGACAGGGTGTAATCCCGACCTTGTTTCTCAATTGTTGTCCCCATAGGGCGTTGGGTCAGCAAGGGATGCCGTGTTTCGTGGGGCCGGTCATCCGGGCCTCTATCATCCTCAAGGCTCAATGGGCCAGGATGTGCTCCACTCGCTCTTCCTTCCCTTTCATTTGCTCTCGTGTGCTCTGGTCAGGCATGTCCTACTCCAGGAGCTGCAGCTTGAGTGCTGTCTTGCAAAGCAAACTCCCCTAGGGGAAAAGCAAAATCCCCATAGTTGGGATTGGGGCTGGGCCCTCAAACCTCTCCACTGGCTCCCCGCTGCATGCCATCACACTGCATTCACACCTGGGACACCAGGTTTAAGTTTGGACCCTCTTTCCCTGTGGATATATAAACAGTACACTCCCCTCAGCTGACTCAGGTTGTACCTTCCATTTGCGTCTGGCTTAACTTCACTTAGCAGAATTTTCTCCAGTTCTTCCCATGTAGTGATGTGCTTCATGCTTTCATGACTGCTTTTTAGCAATGCGTAGTACCTCATTGTATGTATGTACCACAGCTTTTTAATCCATTCGTCAGGTGATGGAAATTTGGGTTCTTTCCAACTCCTTGCAATTGTGTACTGTGCTGAGATGACAATTGGAGCACAGGTGTCTGACCGTGGTTTGTTTCTTACCTTTTCTAAGTATATGCCCTGCAGGGGGATTGCTAGGTTGTATCGTAGCTCAATTTCCATCTGTTTTAAATATCATCAAGTTGATTTCCATAGTGGCCATACATACCCACAGGTCCACCAGCAGGAGATGAGAGTTCCTATCTCCCCACAGTCCCTCCAACACTTGTTCCTTTTTGATTTTCTTGAATTGGGCTGTCCTTGAGGGTGTTAGGTGGTATTTCATTGTTCTTTTGACTTGTGTTTCTTTTATGGCTAATGGTCAGGAACATTTTCTCATATGTTTATTGGCCATTCAGATTTCTGCCTCTGTGAAACTTATGTTCGGGTCTTTTGTCTACCTCCTCAGAGGGCAGTTAGTTTTGTTCCTTTAGGAAGTTATCAGGGTATTGTAGATTTTGGTAATAAGGCCTTTAGCTGATGTGTCATTGTTAAAGATGTTTTCCCAGTCTGTGGGCTCTCTTATTACTTTATTGGTGAATTCTTTTGATGCACACAGTGTTTTTCACTTCAGTATATCCCACTTATCAATTTGTGCCTCCTCTGTGTTTGTTTCCTTCCTTATTTCTGATAGCCTATGCATTCCCTGTGCCAGAGTTCTCAGGTTGGTCCCAATTCCCTCATTGATGGCCCTAATTGTTTGGGGTTTTGCTTCGAGGTCTGTGATCAACCTTGAGTTTATTCTAGTGCATGGAGTGAGGTAAGGGTCTTGCTAAATTTTTCTACAGGTAGATATCCATTTTTTCCAGCTCCACTTGATGAAGAGGGCATCTGCTTCCCATTTGATATTTTTGAGACCCCTATCAAAGATCAGTTGTCTGTAGACTGGCAATTTTATTTCTGGATTTTCAGTTCTTTTCTTTGGTCTGAGTATCTATCATTATGCCAATACCATGCTGGTTTTTTTTAACCATTGTGACTGTATAACATGTGCTAAAGTCAGGCAAAGCAAGGCCTCCCACTCTGTCCTTCTTCTTGAGGAGTTCTCTGCTAATTCTGGGCTTCTTCCCTCTCATTGAAGTTGGTAATCATTTTTTCCATTTCTTTGAATGAAGATGAGGGTTACTGTATCGGAATTGCATTAAACCTATATAGTGCCTTGGGTAGAACTGACATTTTACTATGTCGAGTATTCTGATCCATGAGCATGGGATATTCTTCAATTTGTTGAGGTTACTCTTGGTTTCTTATAATGGTGTTCTGTAATTTTCCTCTTACAGATATTTTCTTCTTTTAGTCAGGTATATCCCTAGATATTTCAATTAGTGCTTGGCTAGTGTGAAGGGTACCGCTGTTTTTATCTCCTCTATTGTGGTCTTATCCAATGTGTTTAGCAATCTGATAGACTTCTGATTGTTGATCTTGTGTCCTGTCACTCTGCCATACTCCTCTATTGCTTCTAGGATACCCCTTCTGGAGCTTTTGGGATTTCCCATATGTAAAATCATATCATCTGCAAATAACGATAGTTTCACCTCTTCCTTCCCCAGGCGAATACCTTTGATGTCTTTTCTAGCCTTATACTTTTAGCTAAAACCTCCAGTACTATTTAACAAGAATGGGGACAAGGGACAGCCTTGTCCCCATTTTCAGTGGGATTGTGTTCATCTTTTCTCCATTGACTATCACGTTGGCAGTTGGTTTTTCATATGTAGCTTATAATGTCTTGAGGAATTTTCCTCCCATTCCTATCATCTCAAGTGTCTTAAACAGGAATTGGTGTTGGATGTTGTAAGAACACTTTTTCCGCATCTATTGATATTATCATGTGGTTCTTCTAGTTTTTCATGTCAATTTAGCGAATGATACTAATGGTCTTTTGTATGTTGAACCATCCCTGCATCCTGGGTATGAACCCCACTGGGTCATGGTGAATTATTTGTTTTATATAATTTTGTATTCTATTGGCCAGTATTTTATTAAGAATTTTTCATCAGTGTTCATTAGGGATATTGGTCTGTACTTCTCAATTCTTGTGAGATCCTTGCCCAATTTCAGTATCAATGTTACACTAACTTCATAGAAAATAGGTCGGGATTTTGCCATTTTTTTCAATGTTTTCAAAGAGTTTTTGTAGTATTGGTATCAGTTCTTCCCTGAATACTTGTAAAATTCTCCTGTTAAGCCATCTGGTCCAGGTGATTTTTTTGTTGGTAATCCCTTGATAGCCTTGTCTATTTCTTCTATTGCTATGGCTCTGTTGAGATTCTTGACATCCATTGGGGATAATCTAGGGAGGAACTGTTTCACCAAGAATTTGTCCATATCTTCCAAGTTGTTGAATTCATTGGAGTACAGACCTTTGTAGTCCTGTGTAATTATCCTTTTGATTTCATTAAGTCTGCCAGCGGTTTGTTGATTTTGTTAATTCTTTCAAAGGACTAACTTTCAGCAGCATTAATTTTTTCCATTCTTTTCTTATTTTCCCTTTCCTGAATCTCAGCTCTGATTTTTATTATTTCTTTTCTTTTTCTATTAATAGGATTGTCCTGCTGACTCTGCTTTAGTTGTTGTTAATTTCGTGCCTATCTATTGTGAGATGCTATTCCTTTTTCAGGTGTGCATGTATTGCTCTGAAATTTCCTCTGATAACTGCCTTTGCTGTGTCCCATAAGTTTTGTTATGTCGTGTTTTCATTCTCATTGGTTTCTAAAAATTTCCTAATTTCACCTCTGATCTGGGCCAGTATGCACTCCTTTTGCAATAGAGAGTTGATTATCCTCCAATTATTTGCTCTTGTTTTCTTCATTTTTCTTTTGTTTTCCAGTCTCACGGCACAGTGGTCAGAGAGAAAAGTCTGTATTATATCAGTGTGCTTCAATTTATGTAGCTTGGCTTTTTGCCCCAGCACGTGGTCTATCTTCAAATATGTGCCATGTGGGCTTGAAAAGAATGTGCATTGTTTTTTATTTGGATGTATTAGCACATCCAGCCATCGCTGTTGTGTTCTAGGGACACTGCTGGATGAAATCCACAAGGGCCTTACTCACAAGAAACCCAGAGAACAGTGGTGGCTGGAGACAGGTAATATGACTACTGAAAGGCAGTGTGTGATTTTCAAAGACTGGAAGTGAACACCATGATGTGGCGGTCGGTAGGATGCATCTGGTTCTGAGTTCTGAGGCCAGGTGGGTGATATTCTGAAATCCACAGGAAATGACAACTATTTTAAGTTCTGGAGAATACCTAAGGAAGCCAGACATCAAGGGAAGAGGAAAGCGAGATTTCAAGACCATTGCAGGGGAGAGGAGAGACTATGAACACAGGCTTCAAGCAATTGGACGTATGATGAATCCTTCTTTGGGTCTAGAGCCCAGAGAGTGATCAAAAGTGGTGAGATTTCAGGCCCGAGTTAACTGGGGCCAGGTTATGGATTTTGGTAACCAGTTTGGGGAAATCAATTCTGATACATCCAAGGATTTTAACCAGGGTAAGTCACATGAGACTGACTTTTCAAAAACGACGCTGGCTTCCATTCAGTAAATGGAATTGAAAGAGAAGACTGGAGACAGTGAAACTGGTGACCAAAAAGCCGGCGTTTTCCTGCCAGCACGTGGCATAGGATGGTGGTGGGAATGTGGGGAAGTAGATGGACTCAAGAGCTATTCAGGGAGTAGGCATCATATCCTACTCAATGATTGGTTAAAAGAGGAAGAAAGGAACAGGACAATTCTCAGGTATCTGACTTGGGCATTGCGTTAGCATGGTGGGGCCATTGACTTAGTGAGCAGAGGAGAGAAAAATGATTTCTTTTTACATCTTGGGGACAGGTTGATTTTATACTTCCTGCCCCACAAGTGAAGCTATCCACTAGGAGGTTGGACGAAAGAGGCTGAGGTTTAGTAGTTGAGACATTCACTCCAGGAGAGAAAAAGCTGGAACAGAAACCTGAGGAACACGGAACAGGTTGGTACAAGATGGGACACCTGCAAAGGAGACTCAGAAGGAGCAATCATGGAACTGAGGGGACTGCAAGGCAGTGCATGCCGTCAGCAAAATCACAGAGGCAGGGAGCGACCACGGTGGTTTTTAAGATAACAAATAAGTTATCTTTAGATGTAGCCTCAAGGCCACTGTGGGCAGCTTTGGTAAACGATGTCTCAGAGGCCTGAGATCCCGTGGAGATGATATAAAATGAGGCATCGTGACAGGCATAGCATTTCTGAAAGGCTTCAGTGATGTGAGTGAACAGGATGAGGCGCACGGAGAGGTGACACCTGTCAACGTGTAGCACAGTCTTGCCTTGATGGAAGGTGCCTGCAACTGAGTACTTTCCAGCGCCGATAGTTCCTTTCCATGCTTAAGAGTTAGGAAGCTCGAATAGCTCCCTGTTTATACGCCACATCAAAATGTTTACTAATGCTGTTTGTTATGCCATAGTTTTAGCTGGAGGAAATGACAACTTCAGAATGTTCATGGAAAAATAGAAGTAGAGATATGTAAATTTTTCCACAAACTTTTTGAAACTCCCTTGTAGAGAATAGTCTGTGGTCTAGGGAAAGATGACTAAGCATATGTATCCTGTCTTCCCTTCTCTTTCTACTAATTTTCAAGCCTGCTGTTTTTGAGATCTCCGCCCATAACTGGCCGGTGGAATCCTGTGGATGTTTTTAAGAGCTGCCAGTTCTTGTCCCGTACCCGTCATCGCCCCACCCCCGACCCATCTCAGTAGAGTCTCTGGGAGTGGAGTGCAGGCACCAGTGCTTTGTGATGCTTCCCTCTGATCACCATGCTGCAAACCCAGCTAGCAGCAGGGCCAACACAACCTCTGACCTTCTGGAGGCTGTGGTGTAGTGGGAGGACACATCTTTTAAAAATCATACACATAATTAATGATAATTGGAATAGCATTATGAAAGGAGGAGTATAGAATTCCAGGAAAGCATATAACCCAACCTAGTGGGAAGCAAGCTTGGTGGTTCAGTGGGCTAGGTGTATAGGACAATGCTAAGGCTGACTGCTCCTAGAAGACTCTAAAATCTCAGCAACCTGAAGGAACAGTTCTCATCTGCCTTACAGGATTAGAAGGAGTTGTCACCTTAATGGCAGCAAATTTTGTTTTGTTTTTATTTTTTATGAGGCGAGGCGGGGTGTCCATGGACATTTCCTGGTATTTCTATTAGACCTAACTGATGAGCATGAATTCTCTAGATCAAGAATCACAAAGGGAAGCTCGTGGATATCAGATAAATGCCATTCTACTCCCCCTATAATGTGGTGATATTCTGCAGACATAAACAGTGTACATGATCTGACAAAGAATGTTTCTACTTTTGCTTACAAGAGACGTTAAGAGTATATAATTCATAGATTTAAAAATCTGGGACACTGTGCAGTTTAGGAAGACTATTTAGAATTGGAAAAGTTCCAGAAATGTTGATGTGTCTTGTGGCCCCAACCGTGCTGGCAGCATTTGGTCGCTAAACATCCGATGCTTTCTGGGGAGCACACCATCTACCACACAGGCTCCTCCGCTGCCCTAAGGAGTTCATATCTCCGTGGTGAGTACCCCTTCTGCGGGAGCAGGCCATGGAACGAGCTCATCACTTGTAAAATGATCAGTATATGTTTGATCCAGCCACTCAGCAGAAGTGAGCTGTACGTTAAGGTGCTTCCGCAAAATACTATTTTATGTTTAAGAAGTGAAAGCCTACTTCACGGCCCTTTGAACTTACTCAGTAAATTTCATGCCAGTACACTCCATCCTTCCAAAGTTCATTAGGCCCCTATGTAATTTAATTTAGGCCCCTATAATTTAATTTTCACTTGACATTCAGAAGAAGATGCTTAAACTGTGCCCTTTTTCAGTATAAGTAAGAAGGCCCACCACTGACCAGTTGATTCTGACACAGAGGTAGAGGACAGCTCCTGGGGGCTTCTGAGACTCCATCTGTGCTGAAGCCTTCTGGCCTTATCGTTCGTCCATGGACCAACTGGTGGCTTTGAACTGTCGGCCTGGCTGTTAGCAGCTCAACACTTAACCCACTGTGCTACCAGGGCTCCTTATCAATGACAATACTAAAATCAATAACAAATAGACAAGGCTAACATATAGGAGACATTTAGATGGAAGATTACAAGGTTTTCCCGAGTTCAGGTAAGAAGCCGTTTTTATTAGTTTATTTTGGAGAATCACAAACAGGCTGATGTCCAAAGACTGATGTAATACCCTGGCTGCTTCTGTTGTACTTAAGTCCCCTGCATCCACTGTGTAATCTGGATCCTCTGTGCTCACTGGCAGAAAACGCCCTGATTTGCATGGCATACTTACTGGTTTCCTGCACTGATTGCATTTTTCCACTAGTGGCTGCATCTAACTATAGGCCTAGTAAAATTACTTAGACACCAACTGCCCTAAAAAGACAAAGCCTCCCTTTCATCTCCTGCTATTTCATTGTAAATCTTCATTGTTTTTCTTCAGGTATTCTCAGGAATTTTTCCAAAGTGCACACTTGAATCTAAAGACTGTGAGTTGTAAGAGATTCTGTACTCCAACTATCATTAACCCTGAAGAAACAGTTATAGTTGTTTAAATAAACCCCCCGGACAGAACAATGGCTACAGGCTGAGACAGTCTCATGAACTAAAATATAATTTTAAATGGACAGAATATAAATATTTCAGACAGGAAAAAGTTTCTGGTGTCTTTTTAAGTAAAGCTGGTTTTTATGCAAGAATCTAAAAAATTTAATTAACATAAATATTTTTTTTAATGTCTTTACTTGGTGGCTTGGGGGAAAAATGTTAATTTTATTTAGTCTTGTGGTCTTCAGTGAGCATTTCACATGCAAAGATGGTGCTAGGTTTTCAGAGGCAGCAGTCCTACATAAGACGCTGCCACCGTTCTTAAGAACCTGGAATGGTTCTTTTGTAGGCGTAGCATTGGCGGTGGAGGTATTCTTGTGAGGACCACATTCATTTTTTTTCTCTGGATTCCAGTTTTTGTTGTCCCAATCTTTACAGACCCTAGCAGGTGGTACACCTCAGAGTATAAACACTAGAACGCAGAATCGAGGGAGTCCTTTTGCACCTTCCACATTGAACCATTTATACCCAAATATTTTGACTCCTCTCCCCTAGCCTAATTCTACAGCCTAATTTTGAGCTAGTACATTTCTCTTGGTGTATAGGAAGCTGAAAAACAGGAATAAGACTAAGATGAGTATTTTGAAAACTCATCTGGAAATCTGAATACCCATGGACGTTTGTTCTGTTTTTTGCCCATCCTAAAATGGTAAACCATTTTGCTTCTGTCACCCTGTTTTTCCAGGTAGCCCCATGTCTTAAATTGCTGCATACAACATGCTTTTATAAACACCATATAAGTGTCATTCGTCTCTTAAAATTCCTGTGGAATAGGTCCAAAATTAGACTATGGCTTCAGCTTTTCCTGTCAGGAAAAGCCTTTGGTTCACCCCCTACTGGCATTCTCTAACAGGACCTTTAAAGGTGGCCTTCAAAGGTGTTTTTTTTCTTTGTTCTGAAAATGAGTTTGAGTGTAACTCTTAAGATATATGCTGGCAATAGCTAATCACTAGAAGGAAAAGGTGTTTTTCCCTTCTTTCAGATATGTACTTATTTAGGACTTCCAAAAAGACATTATGATTAGGGGAAATTACTTAAATAAGCAAAAGATTCTACAATATAGTGTCGCAGCATCAGGGAATACATTGCTACGTATCCCACATCCTCTTTGAAAACTGAGAGCTGGTGTGTCACCCGAAGAGTTTATTCAGAATCATCTGAGTGGGAGTGGGTCAGTTACAGGAATGTTCGGAGTAGACTAGGTACACGCTCTTCTAACCATTTTAAACATCCAGTCGATTAGCAGGTAAATTACTTGCTGGAAGAAAGAAAAATGTTTGTTTCATCTTAAGATATAAAATGATCATGTTTTCAACTCAAGCTTACAAATGCATGCTTAAATGATGTGATTACAATGTCAATGATTAAAAAAATTTTAAACGCAAGTACTACCCCTTTGTATGGAGTTTATATAGCTTGGGTATTAGAAATGTAATTCTGGTATGCTATTAATGCCAGGATGGACCCAGCTTGCTGTGTGTCCCTGGATGCCACCTGCACGAGAAACCCGTCCAAGTTCTTCAGGTGTCTGTGGGTCCATGGAACCATTTCCACGGTGACAAAGGCAGTTTAAAAGGAAATGTTTGTTATGTGGAGTCTCTGACTAAAATACCTTTTGTTTTAGAGTTATTCCCAGAAAAGATTTGTTTTGAAATGGCATTTGCCTACTGCCCAGAAATTAAAAAAAAACAACACTTCTTCTTCTGAATGTTTATCATACTATTAATCCAGGAAAGTTAAGGTTCTTTAGAGAGAAGCAAAGGGGGAAATGAAAGGCAACACTGGTGACCGTGCTCATAGAGATATTCATTTGATTTCTGGCTCTCCTCCTTGGACACGTGTGCTCTCCCACACAACTCACTTAGCGCCGGGCCACGGGTTTGGCTACTTCTGGAGGCTAGCTCACTGGGGACACTTGTCCTTTGGTGTCTTGTGACTGCCAAGTACTTTTAAATTTGCTTTCAATGATAAAATGAGGTTTTAGTTACCTATTGTAAACCTAAAAGGATCACGAGAAGATTAAAGTAGAGGAAAGTACCAGGTTATTATTATAATCAGAAAGCTCCCCTCTAACAAAGTATTTTTTTTCTCCCCCCCCCCCCCTTTTCGGGAAAAGAATAAAACCCACGCAGTATTCAGTATGGCATGAATTAGATTTGAAGTACAAGCACCTTTAGAAATTGTCACAATTATTTGTAAATAGTATAGATTTATATCAGCTTTAATGGCGAGAATGCAAGCAGGTCAGCACTTTGGGGCATAATGGCTACAGACTTGTCTGCTGTGTGTTTCTGTCTAATTTGAAAAGACAGTTTTATCCTCCAAGTTAAAATGAAGATGAGAAATTAATACGTGCAGTTTTTAAAAAGTCAGTTAACTGGGTCTTGACAATTTTATTTGCTTTTGGAATCGTGGAGCACTAATTTGTGAATCCCGTTTTGTAAACATGACAGCTGTTGAGCAGCTTAAGAAAGAGCTGGATTAAGGTCTCTGTACATGTTTGTTCGATTTTATCCTTGATTCTGTTCACCCAACAACGAATGATCTATCACGGTTAGATCAGAGACCAGCAAGGCTCATGTCAGAAGGACCTTTTGAATTTGTTATCCTAGCAGCTGGTTCTTTTCTGTTGACTTGGCTTACTGTACATCTGGAAGAGCCTTTCTTATTACTGGGAGCCATTTCACATCTAAACCATATCCCCTCTCCTTCATAGAAAGATTGTTTGACAGTGAATGTCAAGCACACACCGAATGTTAGCATTAATTGGTAATTTTAAAATACTGCTTATTACAAATATTTTAATTTGGTATTATGTCATTTGTGTAAGAATTCCAGTACTTATATATCCTACTCCTGTTTTCTTTACTTAAACCTATCTGTAACTTCTAAAAATATACTTTAATAAAATATATGGGTAACTTTGGTTATTCACATATATGACTTATTATAAATATATGAGACTTGTGTGTTAAAGGAGCCAATAGACCCAATAAATAATTCTCAAAGTTCAATATGTATTTTAACATATAAAAGATATTTGTTTCTCAAGTACTGTTTTGAATGATGTAAACTACACACCAGCAACGTTGTCTGAGACTCCCTTAGAGGGAGAAAGTGGGATTTTCAGGACTGTAATACCAGGATCCCCTGGCATTTAACTTGGATTAAATTATTCTCTTTAAACTTAGGAAATGTCCTTATCAGAGTTGTAAATATAGAGAGAAACATAAGATCAAAAAGAGCATGTTTATCTGTTGACACAGGCCTAAGTTGGGAGGAATTTATAATTCTGCGGGTCCCCCTACCCCCCACCCATTTGGGCATTGAAATTCATGTGTATGGTGTGCTTGAAAGGAATTCTGCCCTGCTTGTGCCTGTGGAGACTCCAGGCCTGTGTGTTTCGTGTTTCGTCAACAAGCAACAGTGGGTGGCCAGGCCACAGCACAGGACAAGGGCCCGCTGTGCACAGGAAAGTATGTTCAAAGGTGTTTAAGGGTGGCAAGGAAGTCTGCAGGCCTTCTGAAAGTCTGGAGGCTACAGATCAGCCTGCCTCCATGCATTGTAGACTGTGAGAAAGTGCGCTGCCTGGGCCTGGAAAGAGAAGAAACACAACGAAACGCATTCACCTGGTCCCACATCTGCAGGCCTCTCTTCAGAAGGTCTCTTCTGCCCTTTATGTTGCAGAGGATCTGTTGAACTAGTATTGACTGCTCTTTGCATCCAAAATAGAAGAACTGGCAGTGCTAGAGTTGAAAGGATTTGACTGGTGCATAATCAGGTTTCCTGGAAGTCTTACTGGAATTCCAGGCGGAATAAGCATTTTCTATGGCTGCCCTGAAGTCCTAGTAAGTTGTTCAAAAAAAGTTTTGGAGTCATGCAGAAGCTCTTCCAGGTCTATGGGTTAGCAAAAGCGACAGCTTGTTTAATCTAATACAAAATTCACAGTGGTTGCGGGGGGGAAAATAGCAAATGTTTCAACTTATTAGTAACAAATTATGGAAGATTGATCGTTTATTTTCTTTTAAAAAAAAGTAATGTTTTAAACTTTCCATTATTTCCACACGAAGCATTTATTCTCTTAGTGACGTGACGAGGATTATTTCATTAGTGGGCTGAAGTAAATAACTTCTTGAGCTTCTGAAAACAAATTTTTTACCTTCTTTTCTCTTATGAAAACACATCTTCTTTTCTGTGTTTATATAGTATTCCTAAGATGGGTTTCTTAAATTTATGCTTGTTTATAATTTGTTAAAATTTTCCTAAGTACTCCTGATTCAAGAAAGAATTCCTTTGAGAATGCAGCTTACATATGTTAGAGAAACCTTATTTAACTGGAAAACTAAAATACTGACTCTCGATTGTCTGGAAAAAGCCTTGAACTTTTTATAATTTAGAATTTTGAAGGACTTTTTTTTCTTCTAAGTGAATCTCTCAGATCAGATATATTATCTTTTCTTTGCTATATTGATAAAGTATCACTTGAGTAGTGAGCAGAAGATGAGTA
>PVJH01037748.1:0-17720 GCA_004026705.1 Nesogale talazaci | reverse complement strand
AAAAATGGGATGAATTGGGATTTCCTTCTTCTTAAAAATGTTTCTAGAGCTACTAAAAAACTTGCATTTACAAAATAGTTGATAAAAATATTCCTCTGGATTGTACAAGAAGGGAGATAACAGGGCCCACTGATAAGACGTGATAAACATTAATCAGACTTGGCTTCTTTTTCTCCTGCTTCATCAGAGGCTGGACTCTGCAAATTAAAGGAAAAATAATCAAGTTCAACTTTAGTGCCACTGCTATTATCTTTTAGTTTCTATAATGTTTTTAGATTTTAACTAAATATAGCCTATAATTATACATGGAACTCTATATATAAAAAAAAGGACCCACTGCCACCAAGTTGATTCTGATTCGTAGCAACAGTGTAGGAGTGAAATTGTCCCCAAGAGTTGCCATGGATGTAAATCTGAACAGAAACACTGTCACATCACTTAGTCACTGTGCCACCATGGTTTACTACAATTTTTTTTTTTTTTTGGCATCACTGCTCTCTGGTGGTGGGAGGAGGTCCAGCCCCACTGCTGGAATTGAACCTCCGTCCCAGTAGGCCGCAGTCCCGCACACAACCACTACGCCACCAGGGCTCAGCCGGTTTACTACAAATTTTAAAAACGATTAAATAACATATAGTAGACAACACTTAGGAACCCTGATAGCATTATGGATTAGGCATCAGTCTGCTAACCTCAAAGTAAGTGGTTCAAACCTGCCGGCTGTCTCAAGAGAAAAAGATGAAGCTGTTACTGTAAAGACTTACTATCTCAGAAGCTGTATCAGGTGCTACGAGTCCAGTTTATCTCCTGGCAATGGGTGTGATTTTTTTGGCTGAGAGGAGGTCAAGTCTTTGTTTTTCTCTCCCCATTTATAACTGAGACTGGATTACTTACTATAGGCACATATAATTTCGTAAGGGACAATTGTCTACTTTGACATGTGACTACAAAAACAAAATCTTCTTGATTTGAAATTTAAGTAAGAAAAATATGCCAGGGCAGAAAGCAAATAATGGGAGTGGACTAAAAATATTAAGTCTGTAAAGCAATACTCAGTTTATAAAACTGTTAACAGGGGGCTAAGCCCCAGTGGCATAGTGTTTGTGTACAGGCCTATGGCCCACTGGGATGGAGGTTCAATTACAAAAGTGGTTCCACAGGAGCAAAGGCTGGACCTTCTACTCACAACACCAGAGGGCAGTGATGCCGCCACCCCCCCCCCCCCAAAAAAGTAAGAGATTCTGTATTCTAACAAATTGCAAAATGGCTATAGACTGTAATGAGACTGCAATATTTTTAACATAAATATTGAAATTTTTTTTTGGGGGGGGGGGGGGTTGGCATCACTGCCCTCTGGTGGGATTGGGAGGTCCAGCCTTGCTCCTGGAGAGTTGCTGCTGGATTTGAACCGCCAATCAGTGGGCTGCAGTCCCGCACTCAACCAGTACGCCACCGGGACTCAGGCCCATAAAAATGAAATTTTATGTCACGTATTTGATCTTTTAAAAAATGCACTCAAGGGCTGAGCCCTGGTGGTGTAAGTGGTTGAGTGCGGGGCTGCGACCCGCGGGCTTGGTGGTTCAAATCCAGCGGCAGCTCTCAGGAGCAGCACTGGGTAGCGCCCACGACCACCAGAGGCAGTGATGCCCACTCCCCTCCCCGCCAAAAGAATTAATTAAAAAAAAAAAATGCACTCAGACGAATACAAAAACAGATCGTACATCAGTTACTAGTGAAATCCTAAATAAATTCAGTTTCTTGAAAGTCATTTTTTACACACTTTCTAATACTATATTATTCCTAAAATATAATGTCTACTCGTATTGTTTCCCCCACCACCATGGTTGTTTAAAATAAACGTGAATTCATTGTTCTAAATAGCAAGCAATTATCCCTCTGTAGAAACAAGCAATTTATCAATAAAACACTCAAAACACTTCTGACCTCCTCGTTTTTCGTTTCTCCATTTTCAGCAGGTAAATCTTCTTTAGTTCCTGGGTTAGCTACTTCAGCCTGTTTTCCCTTTGCTCCTCTTTTCCCTTTTGCTTGCACTTTTTTGTCTGAAGATTTATCCTACAATAGAAGAAGTACATTTTAAATAGAAATCTTACACCATCACATTCTGACTTGTTTTACAGACAACTAACTGCCATTCAGTCAACCTTAGTTGTTTGTGCTGTGTGTGTAACATGTGGATCACTGGATATAGTTTTCATTAAGATAATGTTAACATTCAACTCAGAAATTCAGGAAAACTGATTGCTAAGGAAAAATATATTAGTATTTACAAAGTAAGTTTTGGTAAACAGCTTTTGCTGCAGACTAAACCTGAAGTTCAAGCTTCATTATTTCACCACTGCCACTGTGTCAATTCTAACTCAGAGACCCCAAAGGTAAAAGTGCCCCCAATGAGTTTCTACTAAGTTTTTATGAGTAATAAGTTCTATCTTTCTCCCTCAGAAGAGCTAGTGGTTTTGCAATGACCTTGTGGTTAGCAGCCCAACTCATAACTAACCACTACATCCCTAGGTTTCTTAGTGAGTAGTTGAAAGAACCAATTTGAGTTTCATCATTCTCGTTTACATGTTTGAACAACCTGAAAAGCACAGGAATTAGGTGATAACCTGTTATAAGATTCACACTAGGGGGGCTGAGCCCCGGTGGCGTCGTGGTTGTGCGCGGGACTGCGGCCCACTGGGACGGAGGTTCAATTCCAGCAGTGGGGCTGGGCCTCCTACTCCTACCATCGGAGAGCAGTGATGCCCCACCACCCAAAAAAAAAAAAAAAAAAGATTCACATTAGGGCTGAGCCCCTGTGGCATAGTGGTTGTGGGTGGGACTGCGGCCCACTGGGATGGAAGTTCAATTCCAACAGCGGCTCCACAGGAGCAAAGGCTGGGCATCCTACTCCCACCACCAGAGGGCATTGATGCCCACAAACAAAACATTCACACTAAGCCATTTTAAAGCAAGAGAAAAAACTATAGGTATTCTCCATTAAGTTTCACAACAAAAATTTCTCTTGTAAATAAAATATGCAGCAACAGCTTAAACAGTTAAGTCATAGGTAGGTAGTATAAAAGGACCCTATCAGTATCCAAGAAGTTCAGGTAGTTGTATACTGGGCTGCAGGCCACAAGGTCAGTCAGTACTTCAAACCCACCAAGAGCTGAGGGAGGACAAGTTTGTGTACTCATGTAAAGATTCAGCCTGCACTGAGGCTCCGTGCTGCAGTGATTGTGTGTGGGACTGTGGCCCAAAGGGTTTTTAGGACTTCATGAGATTTCAGGGACACACTGAGTGCAAATAATTGCAGTAATGGTGGTCTAAGAAAATGACATACTTCTTTTTGCGCTTAATGGACTTTCAAAACAGAATTTGGCACCAAAAAAAAAAAACAAAAAACAAAAAAAAAAAACACCTTGGCTTCAATTTTTTGTTGTTTCTTGTTTGTTCTTCTGTACAATTTAATGAAATAAGTTTGTTTTAGATCAGTATTTAAGAAAAGTATAAATAATGCCTCAGCATCCAAAAAAAAAAAAAGCAACCTCATCTTACATACCATTGAAACAAGAAAATATTTTCAAATAAGGCTTCAAGTAGGCACCTCTTTTTAGAGTGGGCAACAATTAATCAGTACCCTGTAAGGAAAGCTTTGCAGAAAATGGTTTCAAAGCTATACTCTCCAATAGTCTCAAGACGGTTAATGCATAAATTGCCTGCTAACTTTAAAGCTTATAAACACACAGGAGGAAGGTTCAAAAGGTAAGTGGAAAACTTCCAGTATCTTTTCCTTCCATTAAAAAAAAAAACTTCTTGGGAGAGCCTGTGTTTGTATGTGTAAGTATGAGAACAATTTTCTAGAAACTGGGCTGAGCCCCGGTGGCATAAGTAGTTGTGCGTAGGACTGCAGGCCATTGGGTTGGAGGTTCAAATCCAGCAGCAAGGCTGGGCCTCCTACTCCCACCACCAGAGGGCAGTGATGCCCCCAAACCGCCCCCCCCCCCAAAAAAAACCTTTTTTTCTAGAAACTTGCAATCTGAACAGTAGTGTCATAGATTCATTCTGGAACAACCCCCCACCCCCAAGTTAAATCAGTAATTCAAAGGTGGTAAAGAGCAAAATTATTCTGGCAATACCTTTACCCATACTCAAAAATTAAATGTTTCAGAATACTGTTATGTACTGTCCCCACCCAAAATGAGAGCCCATATCTCAGCTTGGAAAAGCAATACACAACCACCTTCCCTACCCCCTTTTTGAGCCTCATGAAAAAAGAAGTCCACCCAAATGGTGACATGAACTGACACACTAATCATAAAGAGTGTGATTTTCCTTTACAAACCAGTTCTCAACTGTTATATAGCATTTCCATTTGTCCTGGTTCCTGAATTCTACAGCAGCACTAAGATGATGATGGTCTATTCATAAAGACTAAACAGATTCTATTCATCTTTTAGTCATCCCAGACAAATGGTTACTTGTTTCTTAAAACTAAAATCTGGGCTGAGCTCTGGTGGTGTAGTGGTTATATGAGAAACTGCAGTCCACAGGGTTGACGGGTCATATCCAGCAGCAGCTCTCTAGGAGCAAGGCTGGGCTACTGACTCCCACCAGGGCAGAGATGCCACATACCAAAAAACAAAAGCAGGGCTGAGCCCCGGTGGCGTAAGTGGTTGAGTGCGGGACTGGGGCCCATGGGCTTGGCGGTTCAAATCCAGCGGCGGCTTGTCAGGAGCGGCACTGGGTAGCACCCATGACCACAGAGGCAGTGATGCCCCCCTCCCCCCAAAAAGCAAAAAAAACCCTAAAATGTATTGCTATAGCAACAATAACCCAGCAAACTGACACAGGATTTCCACGGCTACAAATCGGTTTATTTATTTATTTACTTATTTTTTTGGTATCACTGCTCTCCGGTGGGAGTAGGAGGCCCAGCCCCACTGCTGGAATTGAACCTCGGTCCCAGTGGGCCGCAGTCCCGCGCACCACCACTACGCCACCGGGGCTCAGCCCTAAATCATTTTTTAAAGATAATTTTATTGGAAGCTCTTGCCGCTCCTTTTCTAACAATCCATTGTATCAAGCATAATTGTACACAAGTTGCCATCATCATTTTCTAAACGTTTACTTTTTATATGGGACCCCCTTGGTTTCAGGCCTTCCCTCCCCCCACCCCCCCACCCACTAAGTCTATAAAACTTTATGGGAGGCGATCGTCTCAACTTCCTCGTTAAGTCGAGCGGATTTGAACCTCCAACTTTGTGGTGAGCAGATCAACGCTCACCCTATAGGGCCACCAGGACTTATTTCTTGTTAGTACTTTTGCTATTTTAAGGGACAAAGAAATCTAAGTCCTCGATAAGAACAATGTCACATTATTGACCGAGAATAGCTTTTTATTATGAAAAGCCTCAGATACGAGGCATCCCTTGCATGGAAGTGGGGGCAAGTTGAAGCTTTGTACAGCCTGGAAAACTGCGAACGCAGTTCCTTGGAGCCCGCGCGGAAGGGTCGGAGCGGATTCGATGGTAATGAATGAGCGACATGGGCACCTCCCCCTTAAGTTTGCAAACCTACCTTTGCTGGTGCCTTTTTTGGCTTCGCCTCCACTTTTGCGGGCGCAGGTTTCTGCAAAGCAAAAGCGGCCTTAAGTTTCTTCCCCGGGTACCATGCCACGGGCAAACAAGCGAGTCCCGTGCGGGGCCGTGCGCGCTCGGGCGACTTACCGCTGACAATCTCGCCGATCTCCTCTTGGGCTTTGAGAGAGAGAAGCACACGTGAGCCAGGTACCCAGGGAAGAAGGAGCGCCGCCCCGACGCCACCCCCCCCCACCGGCCGCCGCGGGCACCGGCCCCGCACTTACCTCCTCCTTCACCGCCCCTTCGGCCGAGCTGACCTACCGAGAGAAGCAGAGCCGCGATCGTCCAACAAAGTGGCCGCGCGCGCCCCGCAAACAATGACCGGCCGAGTGACGTCAGCCGCTTCCCGCCGCCCCGTTCGAAATTCCCACCCCGAGCTCGGGGGCCCAGCGCCGAACGTTCCAGAACCCTCGTCCATCCGCCGCCCCCCGCCCCCCCCCCCGGGCCGAGGTGCGCCCCAGGCCCCCTGGGTCCAGAACGCCTCCTGGGCCGGAGGGAGCCCGGCGCCGTGCGAGCTCCGAGGGGCCCGGGCCTCGCGGGCCCGGCGCCGGGAGCCGCGGGAGGGGGCGTGTGCGGGCCGCGGCCGTCGCTCACCTTCCTTTTCGGCATCGTGGCTGTGGGGGGGGGGCGCTTGCAGATGCCTTCCGACCGCCGGGCGCCGAGAGCGTTCTCGAAGCTGGCCTGCCTGGCGCCGCCGCTCTGCCCGCCGCCCGAGCTGCTAGGACCCGCGGCGGGGGCGGTGGGAGAACCGGATGGAACCGGATTGGGAGCCCGCCCCGTCCTCCCCCCGCGTCCCCCGGCCGCGGGCTCCCCCTCCCCACCGGCCGGGCCGCCCCCCGCCCCTGCCCATTGGCTACTGGGCTCACCCCGCCGTGTCGGCGCCTCAGCCCCGGTGCCGAATAGGTGAGCCGGGCCGTCACTCGACCTTGGCGCCCCGCCCTCCGCTGTAGGTTGCCCCCTCCCCTTCCCACCGTCTCTTGGGGCTCTGGACCCAGGGAATGGGGGTGGGTGGGCGGGGCCCCCGAGGCCGCTCCCGCCTCTCCCCGTAGTTTGTTTAAAGCCGAGCCGCAAAGTGCGGTCTGCGCCGTGATTGGCGCACGCCCAGCACGTGGCCGCGCGGCAGTCCCCACCCACAATCCTTTGGGATACCTGGGCGCCCGAGGGGCCTGCCTTCTAGGGTGGGGTGGGGTGGGGTGGGGTGGGGATCGGCGTGTGTACCGCAGAGTGGGGAGAGAAAGGGCGGTGAAGATCACCACCCAACCAACGTCCCTATCTCTGTCGCCGCGAGAGGCTGCCCAGGGTTCCTACCTGCGCAGGCCTGCGAGAAGCGGGGCCTAGTGTAGTGGGCCAGAGGGAGTTCGTGCAAAGGACAGCCAGACGCTGGCGCCGCGGCCTGCCCAGATGCTCCTCCGTGTGCGCCTGGGCCACGCTGGAGATTTTCCTGCGGGGCAACTCGGGCCGTCCGCTTCTGTGTACAACCTTGGTCAAGCCTGCAGGAAGTGGAAATGGCTGGCAGATGGTTCCACTGCCCCTGACTGAGGGCCTGACTGACCTGGAGTGCCACCACCGACCACTCTTCGCTGGCCAGTGCACACCGGGGGCCCGCCCTCCACTGGGGGACCCATAGGGCCGCGCCTTTCTGCGCAGTTTTGTTCTGAAGCACGTTCACCTTTAACTTCTGCCTTCTTTCAGCTATTTACTCAATAGCTTTCCAAAATGGAAAAATATATTCATGCAAGGGTTCTGAGCTGGAAACTTGAGCCAGAGACTGCACTGTCCCTCTTTTGAAAAAGAGACGGGTTAAGGGAGGGGACAAAATTAAAGGCCACATTGAGTGAGGTCACTACCGAAAACGTTCTTACATGGAAAATTGCACACTGGGATTTCTGGAGTGGAAGGAACTTTGAAGTGCTTGCGTCTAGCCGATGGCCCCGTCACTCAACAGAGGAGCAATGGTGTGGCGTTTGGTGCTGTGGAATCGGTGCGGACTGATTGTACGTGACCCACAAAACACTTATGCAAAGCTATTCTCACCACCATTACTATGTACGCTTGAGCACATTGCTGCAGCCACCATATGAATGCATCTTGTTGTCTTCCTCATTTTCTGCTGGTCCTATACTTTAACCAAGGAAATCCAGGTGGCCTAATTGCTTACCCTGGGACTAACTGCAAGGTCGGGAGTTTGAACCTTCCAGCAAGCGCCAGGTTGGAGAAAGTTATGACTAGCTGCTTATGTAAAGATGTATAGCTTTAGAAACCCCAGCAAACAGTTCTCTGCCCCTTAGGGTCACTATGATTCAGAACTGAGTACATGGCGGCAGGTTTGTTTTAGGTACTTAGCCAAGAATGATGTCCTCCAGGATGGCCCCTCCTAATAACATATACAAAATGGTGAGAGAAAGTCACAAGTCTTCATTCAAAAAGTACTTTCTGGTTGTATTTCTTCTAAAGCACTTTTATTCATTCTTCTGGCCATGCATATTTTGTATTTCTCGCCAACGCCATAGTTTAAATGCACCACTCTATCTTCAGTCTTTGAGTCGTTATCTGACTTTTATTTATGTAGGTGAGAATTGTAACTATCCTGCTTGAGTCAGGTGCACCTTAGTCCTCAAATTGACATCTGTATTGTTTAATACATTGAAGAAATTGTTTGTAGCATGTCTGTCCAATGCAGTGCATCGTTTAGTTCATTGACTGCTGCTCCCATGGATGTTGATGGTGGATCCAAATAAAATGAAATTCTTGATACTTGAATTTTTTCCCCATTTACTGTTTAGTTACTCATTGGGTCTGTTAAGATTGTTCTTTATGTTGTGGGATCATCCATACCGAAGGCAAGTGCTTCATATGTTTTTTAGTATTTGCTAGCACACTGTACAATTATTTAATGAGGCAGCTTGACACTAGTAAAATAAGTGTGTGTATGTGTGCTTTGTGGGGGGGGGGTGGCTCTTACAGCTTCAAGTGAGTTTGAAGGTCACCATTCAGATCATGTAGTTCTTGATCGAAACACAATTTCAGCGCCTTGTCATTCAGGAAAGTCCACAATTGTTAGTATAGCTAATTCAGCCCTTGGCAATCTGTCTGCTTATTTCTCAAACCTCGCCTGATAGGCTTGTCACCCCTGCTCATTTTGGTTGACTCTCTGTTTCTCAAACAGATTGCTTCCATCGTGTTCCAGGGCTTTGCACTAGCTGTTCCTCTGGGAAGCACCTCAGACAAACATGCCTCTTCCCCTTTGTCAAGTCTTTGCAGAAAGCATCCTCTCAATTAGATCATTTTTGACTTCCCAACTACATCTCCATTCTCTGCCCATTTTCCCTTTCCATAGCAGGTATTGAATGTATGTAGTTCCTAAGTGACATCAGAATTCCATTGTTATGACTCTTTTAAGTTCTGACATGTGGCGAATACCTCATTCCAAATTAACAACTGGTACTCTTTGTGGTAAGAAATATTGGATAAGATTATACTATAAGGGGGCTGAGCCCCAGTGGCGTAGTGCTTGTGTGCGGGACTGCGGCCTACTGGGACGGAGGTTCAATTCCAGCAGTGGGGCTGGGCCTCCTACTCCCACCACCGGAGAGCAGTGATGCCTCCCCCCAAAAAACAAAACAAAACAAAAAAAAGATTATACTATAAGAGAAAAAGATTCAGTCGAGGCTACGGAAAATCGTTGCACTGGGTGTGAGCCCGACCCCAGCTTAAGCTAGAAAATAAACTCCTTTTGTTCCTTTGCAAAAAAAAAAAAGAAAGAGATTATACTATAAGGTTTGATTACAATGAAGTCAATGTAATAATAATGATGTTTGAAGTCAATGTAATAATAATGATGTTGGACTCAGATGTGTGCACAGTTCAATTGTCTTATGTTCTTAGAATTGAACACTACCTTCATCGTAGATCAGGCCATGGCTTAATAGATGGCCATGTTTGAATCCAAACAAAAAAAATTCACTGCCACCAAGTTGAGTCATTGCATACTGGCCCTATAGGACAGAGTAGCATTGCCCCCTCTGAGTTTCCAAGTCTGTAACTGTTGATAGGCGTGGTAAGCCTCCTCGTTCTACCACAGAAGGCTGGTGATTTCAAACCATTAACCTTGAGGGTCGCATCTGAGAAAAACATTTTACAGTCTTTGAAACCCCCATTGGAGCTCTCTTCAGTGACCATTTTGAGAAAATGAGTTTCCATTTGCTTTTTACTGTGTGTTTTAGGAAAGTGAGTATCCATTTAGGACACCTTTTTTTTTTTTTCTTCTCCTGAGGGAAAATGTGGCAGTTAGATAATTTCAGGTCAACTTGGGAAGAGGTAGAGTTTAGTCTGTCAATCAGGTCGCAGCTTGATAACCTCATTTGGAGATGCAACGAAGATAAACAGCTGACTGGAGGCCAGATACACACAGATACTCTGCTTGTTTTGCTGCAAGATATTCCTGTTGACAAACCACGTAGAGCTATGCTGATGGCAGCCAGAGTCTTGGACCTGGAGGAGCCACGTGGAGACCCACACCCAGGCAAAGATGCTTCCACCACCACTGGATTCACAAGACTTTCCACTCACTGGCCTGTGATCTTCCTGCACTAGGCATCATTGCATGTGCTATGTGACTCTGAAGAGGAATTTACAGATTGGTATTGGACACATGGGCTAATACGGATTTATGGACTTGATCTGGATTGGGCTGGGATGATTTCTTAATATACAATTACTCTTATATAAAGTTCATTCTTATACACATATGAGCATCTATGAATTTGTTTCTCTAGACCACCTGGACTACTACAGAGAATGTTAAGATTTTATTGAAGGTTTAATCTCCCCTCATTTAAGACTCAACATTTGATAAGTTTATCTAGGATTTGTTCTTTTTTTCTTTTTGAGTTGATCATATCTAAGAGAATTGCTATATACATTTTAAGAAATTGAATTGCCCATGTGCTTGTGTTACATGGTGTTCTAAAACTCTTGATTTTGAACTGACCCCATATAGCAGTGATATATATGTTGTTTCTCTCTTTTGGTCTTATTTTAGGAAGCTAGTTACTAGGTTTTTCTATGTTTAGGGTTTTACAAATTAGGTTTTTATTAGTTCCAATGAGGCATTATTAAACATAAATTGGTCTATTTTAAAAGTGTACTAGAAAAGGATTAAAATGATTCTAAATTGCTTTTCTAGTGGTTCCAATGAAACATGCACAAGGCAACATTACATAATAACTTTCTACCTATAAATGGTATTACTAAATTAGAAGGTAATATTTCTTTTTTTTTTGGGGGGGGGGCGGGGGGCATCACTGCTCTCCGGTGGTGAGAGTAGGAGGCCCAGCCCCACTGCTGGAATTGAACCTCCATCCCAGTGGGCCGCAGTCCTACGCACAAACACTATGCCACCGGGGCTCAGCCCAGAAGGTAATATTTCTTTAAAGAACTTGCTCTGACTTATGTAAGCACATATATAAATTAAAAAATCCTATTGTAAGCAGGAGGTCAATGAAAATAATTGTTTTCTGACAGTAGTTTTTATATCAACTTTGAGAAGAAAATTATAAAATGTATTCTGGATATTATATGAAATGTTTAAAAAATTAAGATGAATGAATGCATTTATTTAGAGGAAATAAAGTAATTTTTTAAAATTCTAGAATAGCATAAAGTAGAAAATTGAAGAGACTAGGAAAATGTACATTTCATGTAACAGCTTTTTGAGTCTCTATTACTGAGAACTCTCAGAAACAAAATTAAAAGCTTTTCTTAAGTTTTTAGACATAATTTTCATGAACTAAATTTAGAAAGATTTTCATAGCATCAACAGTTAACTATAAAAAAGCTAAGGCCTACGAAAAGGTTTAGCAAGAAAATAATAAAAACTAGCAGGAAAGATATTAAGTCAGATCTTTCAAAATACCTACACCAACACAAATATGTATAAAATAATTAAGATTAACTGATTCTTTACTGTAGAGAAACCTCTATAATCTGCACTGCTCCAAGTGAAATTTTGAAAAATTCTCTCCTAAATTAAAGACCTTTAACATTTAAATAACTATAATAATAAAATGTCATAAAAGAAATGTATATTAAAAAAGAAATGTACAATAATACATTGTCATAAAAGGAATATAAATAAGTTCTATCATTACAGAATTCTAAGAACTCCATTCATTGCAATCAAAGTGAAGCATACTTGAGTGGCAAAGATTAAAAAAAATTATTTAAATATTTTATTTCAGTTGTAGTTTTATATTTTACAGCAATTTCCAAAAGTCATTTTGAAAGTACTCCCTAAATGCGAGAACACTTTGATCTATTAAAATTTGCATTCCATGTTGCTCACCTTCCCGACATGATCACTGAAGACAAATGGGTACGTAAGCAAATGTGGTGAAGAAAGTTGATGGTGCCTGCCTATAAAAAAATATATAGTGGGCCCCCAATGGAATAATTAAAAAAAAGAAGGGGAAAGAAGAGCTTATACCAAGGGTTAAAGTATAAAATATTTGGAAATAGAGATGACAACATGTGTACAAATGTGCTTGATACAAAGGATGTATTGAATGTTATAAGAGCTGAAAGAGTCCCCAATAAAATTATTGAAAAAATATATAGTACCTGCGGTCTTAAAGGCTTGAAGATAAACAAGTAGCCCTTTAGTTGAGAAGCAACAAAGTCCACCGGGAAGAAGAACACCAGCCTGTGTGATCATGAGGTGTCAAAGGGATCAGGTATCAGGCATCAAAGAACAAAAAAAAATCTTATCATTGTGAATCAGGGGAAGTGCAGATTGGGGACCCTAAGCCCATCTGTAGCCAACTGGGCATCCCCTTACAGAAGGGTCACGGGGAGGAGATGAGCCAGTCATGGTGCAGTATAGCAACATTGAAAAATACAATGTTCCTCTAGTTCTAAGTGCTTCCTCCCCTGCCCCCCACTAAGGTAGATGATCTCAAATCTGTCTTATAAATCCAGCTCGACCGGAGGATGTACACTGGTACAGATAGGAACTGGAAACACAGGCAATCCAGGACAGATGATCCCTTCAGGACCAGTGGTGAGGGTGGCAATACCAGGAGGGTGGAGGGAAGGTGGGGTAGAAAGGGGGAACCGATTACAAGGATCTACATATAACCTCCTCCTTGGGGGACAGACAACGGAAAAGTGAGTGAAGGGATATATTGGACAGTGTAATATATGACAATAATTTACAAATTATTCATGAAGAATAAGGGAGTGGGGAGGGAGGGGGAATAAATGAGCTGATACCAAGGGCTTAAATAGAAAGTAAATGTTTTGAGAATGATGTGGGCAACAAATATGCAAATGTGTTTGACATATAGTGGATGTATATGTGGATTGTGATAATAGTTGTATGAACCCCCAATAAGATGATAAAAAAATTTCCAAGAGCTTTAGATAGCTTACTGATATTAAACTGAGTTAGTATTTTTTTGGGGGGCATCACTGCCCTCTGGTGGTGGGAGAGTTAGTATTCTTTAAAAGTTAAAGTTTATACTTTCATTTTGTATCACAGAAAAAAAAATTTGGCTCCTTTGATGAGTATGTTCATTTTTCCCACATGGAAGAATGTACAGAAGTCAAAGTTTGAATGGTTGTGAAAAAGAATATTGACAGTCGAAGTTTTTATCTGTATAGCTAAAAAATTGATGGGTTTATAAGAATTTTTAAAGCTTTAATGTCATATAATAAAGAAATAGGTTTCTCATGCTTAAGTTAACAAATTTTCTTTCACTACTAGGTTGAAAAATAACTTTATTCTTTGTGTTATTGCCTCAATACAAGGATTCAGGTTCTAGTAGAACAAACTCCTAAGTCAAAGACCAAGTGTGTTAGTCTGGGTAGAGTTAGAGGAACATATCCAGGGAGATTCATATGTGTACAAGAAAAAGTTTTATATAAAGAGTTGTTGTATATTAAATCATCCCAGCCCAGTCCAGATCAAGTCCATAAGTCCAATGTTAGCTCATATGTCCAGTACCAGTCTATAATTTCTTCTTCAGACTCACACAACACACGCAATGATGTCTAGTTCAGGAAGATCACAGGCCAGTGGGTAGAAAGTATTGTGGATTCAGTGGCAGTGGCAGCATCTAAGAGCTGGCATGGGTATCCACATGGCTTCTTCAGCTCCAAGGCTCAGCATAGTCCTATGTGGTTTGCCAGCAGGAATATCTCAAAGGGAGTGAGAATGTGTCTCGCCTCCAGTGAGCTGTTTTATATCCTTAACACCTCCAAATGAGGTCATCAACCTGTGATCTGATTGACATTCTAAACTCCACCCCTTCACTCTTAAGACTGTCAAATTGACAACAAACTATGTAACTACCACACCAAGCTACACATATTTATATGCTAATACATTGAGGCAGTGGATGAACTTCGGGTTCTGCTCAATTCCCTCTCATAATGCAAGAACACTGTATTCTAACAACCTGGCATTCTGTGGTGCTCTCTTTGATAGTTATGTAATCTGATGTCAATTTGAGGATGTAAGCATCTCAGTGCTGACAGAGGTCCTGACATGACTTCTACAGCTCCAGGGGTCTGGCTCCATTAGCCTCTCTCCACGTGTCTTCTCCACAGGATGTCTCACAGGGAGTCAGCCATTGGATCCACATGACTCATGGTCTGTGATCTTCCTACATTCGATGTCATTGCATGTGTTTTGTGAGTCTGAAGAGGACTTTTTAGATTGGTATCAGACATATAGGTTAATATAGGTCTTATGGACTTGATCTGGACTGGACTGGAACATTTTCTCAATATTCAATTGCTCTTATATATAAAGCTCTTTCTTATGCACATATGAGTCTCCCTGGGTTTGTTCCTCTAGTCCACCTGGACTAACATGCTCACCCTCTCAGTACGATGACTGCTGAAGACAAAATGGGTGTTTAAGCAAATGTGGTGAAGAAAGCTGATGGTTCCTGGCTATCAAAAGATATAGTGTCTGAGGTCTTAAAGGCTTGATGTTAAATAAGCAGGCATCTAAAAAGAACAACAAACCCTCATAGAAGAAGCACACCAACCTATGTGATCATGACGTGTCAAAGGGATCAGGAAAACAGGTATTAGAAAACTCCAAACAAACAAAAACATATTGTTGAGAATGAGGGGGTGTTGGAACAGAGACCCAAAAGTCATCTGTAGGCAGTGTGATATCTCCTAAAGAAGGTTACAAGAAAGGGATGAGTCAACCAGGGCACAGCATGGCATGATGAAACATGATATTCCTCTGGTTCCTTGATGCTTTCTCACCCCCCACTATCATGACTCCAGTCCTGTTTTCTACTTTGGGCTGGACTAGAGACTGTACACTGGTATAGATAAGAGCTCACTACACACACAATTCAGGTCAGATATACCGCTCAGAAACAGAAATGGGTAAGAATAAGGGTGAGGAGAGGAGGGGAGGAAGGTGGAAGGAATCACAATGATCAACACATTATCACCACTGCTACCATCACCAGTTCCAGGGGGATGAAAGCAGAAACTAAGGAGGTAGAGAGAGTGGTAGGGGTAAAATATGAAAATAATTATCAAGGGGTCACAAGGGTAGGTTGGGAAGAGGAAGGAGGAGTAGATACTAAGGGCTCAAATATAAAGGAAATGTTTAGAAAATAATGATGGAGGCCAAGCCCCGGTGGCGTACTGGTTGAGTGCAGGACTGCGGCCTACTTGGTTGGTGGTTCAAATCCAGCAGCAGCTCTCCAGGAGCAAGCCTGGGCCTCCTACTCTCCCACCAGAGGGCAGTGATGCCAAAAAAAAACCCCACAAAAAAACCAAAATAACGATGGCAACATATGTACAAATATGCTTGATACAATTGACGTATGAATTGTCATAAGAGTTGTCAGAGTCCCCAAAAGCAATCATTAAACAATACAAAACAAAAAAGCCAAGTTACAAAACTACAAAAAAAGAGCTATCATTTTTTTGGGGGGGGGGGCATCACTGCTCTCCGGTGGTGGGAGTAGGAGGCCCAGCCCCACTGCTGGAATTGAACCTCCGTCCCAGTGGGCCGCAGTCCCGCGCACACCCACTACGCCACCGGGGCTCAGCCCAAAAGAGCTATCATTTTTATGTTTAAGATATTTGGTTAACTAACTCAAAGGTTGTTTACTGGTTATTTATAATAAACTCCTGGTAACTTTGAAGCTTTGTAGAAAATCTACAAAAGAACATTTTCTATTTTGTTTAAGGAGAAAAATGCTCCTCAAACGGATCTATTCATCTTAATGACTTGAAGATAAACAAGTGACTATCTAGCTGAGAAGCAACAAAATCCACATGGAAGAAGAACACCAGACTGTGCCATCATGAGGTGTCGATGGGATCAGGTATCAGGCATCAAAGACCCAGAACAAAAAATCATATCAAAGTGAATGAGGGGGAGTGCGGAGTGAAGACCTAAAGTCCATCTGTGTCCAACTGGACATCCCCTTATAGAAGGGTCACAGGGAAGAGACAAGCCAGTCAGAGCGCAGTATAGCACCAATGAAACATATAACTTTCCTCTAGTTCTTTAATGCTTCCTCCCCCCACTATCATGACCCCAATTCTACTTTACAAATCCAGCTAGATCAGAGCATGCATATTGGTACAGATAAGAACTGGAAACACAGGGAATCTAATACAGATAAACCCCTCAATCAATAATGAGAGTAGTGATAGCAAGTGGGTAAGGGGAAGGTGGAGGGAGAAATGGGGAACAGATGAGAATGGGCTACATATAATCCTCTCCCTGAGGGATGGACAGCAGAAAAGTGGGTGAAATCAGACATCAGTCAGTGTAACATGGAAAAAAATATATAAATTCAAGGGTTCATGAAGGAGAGATGGTGGGAGAAGAAAGGGGAAAATGTGGACCTGACAGCAAGGGCTCCAGTAGAAAGAAAATGTTTTGAGAATGATGATGGCAACAAATGTACAAATTCCTTGACACAATTGATGGATGGATTATGATAAGAGGTGTATGAGCCCCCAAAAATGCTTGTTAAAAGGTTCTATTCAGGGCTGAGCCCCGGTGGCGTAGTGGTTGTGCGCGGGACTGCGGCCCACTGGGATGGAGGTTCAATTCCGGCTCCGAGGAGCAAAGGCTGGGCCTCCTACGCCCACCACCTGAGGGCAGTGATGCCTTTAAAAAAAAAAAAAGGTTCTATTCATTGTGTTATGTTACATGAAATGACATAACAGAATAATTACCAATTTTATTTGGGCTGAAAGTATCAAATTTTCTTTGGGCTACAGTTTGCACAAAATATGTGTGTCTAGTATTAAACAAATGCATAATATTATGTTAGAGATTTTTTGGGGGGGCATCACTGCTCTCTGGTGGTGGGAGTAGGTGGCCCAGCCTTGTTCCTGGAGAGCTGCTGCTGGATTTGAACCTCTGACCCTGTGGGCCGCACTCCCGCGCACAACCACTCCCGCGCACAACCACTACACCACAGGGGCTCAGCCCTGAGTTTTTCTTATTTCAATTACTACTAATTCAATTGGAACTTCATTTTGTTTTAAAATCTAGCATCATGAAACCAGTTATTTTAACTGAAGAATTCATGCTGTTTACTAAACAATTTTCTTAATATTCAGATATTTAGAGACTTGATAACTTTATTTTGTTTAGGGGATATTCTGACTGCTCAATATTATTATTAATTATTATTATTATTTGGTTTTTGGCATCACTGCCTTCCAGTGGTGGGAGTAGGAGGCCCAGCCTTTGCTTCTGTGGAGCTGGAATTGACCCTCCATCCCAGTGGACTGCAGTCCCATGCACAACCACTACGCCACCGGGGCTCAGTCCCTCAATATTATTTTTAAAGGGTATTTAATGTTATTTCTACTGGGAAGTCACTGCCGTCAAGTGAGTTTTTACTCAGAGAGCCTATAGGACAGAGTAGAATTGCCCCTGGGGGTTTGCAATGCTGTAAATTTAGACAGGAGTACAAAGCTTCCTTTTTCTCCTGCAGAGCAGCCGACCTTACGGTTAGCAGCCCAACACATACAGAACCCACTATGACAGCAGGGCCCCTTTCTGGTAGATCTGAA
>PVJH01037747.1:0-17695 GCA_004026705.1 Nesogale talazaci | reverse complement strand
CTTCAGTGTGACATCCTTCCCCAAGGACGGGTTCCTCCTGTTAACAGGTCCAAAGTACAGGACCATTCTTCCTTCCTGTCCCTCAATGGTCGCCTCAAAGACATCCTGGGGGAATGGCTGCTGAGTAATGTGTTGGGCTGTTCTCCTCCCCCCCACCCCCAAGAGAGTGGTTCGAAGCCACCAGGAGGAAGATGTGCCTTTCTACTCCTGTCCTGAGGAGAGTCTCGGAACCCAGGGGCGGTCTACCCTGTCCTGCTGGCCGCTCTGAGTCCGAATGCACTCACAGGCAGCGAGTTTGGGCTCTGGGTTCCTTCAGATGTCCCGCCTCCTTGTTCCTTTGTTTTCCCCGCTGCCCATTCTCGCCCCACCTTGTTGTCGCCATTGGCCCGGAGCGTGTGAGTCATAGCAACAGCCAGGTGTGGCAACAGTGCAGCTGCCAAGGCTGGGATCACCACAGAGATGGGTTGGCAGGTCTTTCTCCCTCGGAGCAGAAGGGCCAGTTCAAAATCTCACCCTTTCTGTCCCATGTGATCCCCCGGGGCCCCCTGATACTTCCCAGCAAGACCAGTCCTAAGGAGCACCCCAAAGGGGTGGTAGTAGCCGTGGCAGTAGTTGTAGTA
This sequence comes from Nesogale talazaci, assembly GCA_004026705.1. Classification (NCBI taxonomy): domain Eukaryota; kingdom Metazoa; phylum Chordata; class Mammalia; order Afrosoricida; family Tenrecidae; genus Nesogale; species Nesogale talazaci. The sequence continues at coordinate 17,075 of PVJH01037747.1, read as the reverse complement.
GCTGCAGCCGTTGTCAGCGGCCACGCTGGCCCTGACTGGTAGAGAGACTCTCTGTAAGCCTGCCCGCTACTGGCGCCCTCGTGGCTGCTCTCACGTCCGAGCCCAGGTGGGCTGCTGAGACAGCTACCTGGAGACACAGCACCAAGTGGCCATGAGCCCCGCCTCTGGGGTTTGCTGTGGATGCTTCTAGAACACGGTACAGGCCTCCGTCACCCCCTGTTCTCGAGAGGCCTCTCCAGGGACGGAGCTGCCGCCTGTCCTCTTAGCTGAGAGGGGCCTGCCCAGGCCAACAGCGGTCTGGTTCGCAGAGAAGGGCGCAGTGTTCCAGCACCCCCTGACACGCGAGGCTCCCCAGGCCCCCAGGCCCGCAGGCCCTCCTGCTGATCACTCCATGGGGTCCTGGGTTTCAGCAGTGATGGGGACAGGCTAGAACTCTGAGAGGTCTCCAGTGAGGGAGGTTTAGAACATAGGCCTCTCTTCTGACGTGGACGACCATCCTCTGGGTTCGCATCCCTGGGGGTTCCCATTCACCCCGCGGGCCTGTGGCCCTGCTGAACCCCCTTTTCCCTCCACCAACTCCCTGTCCTCCTCAGATGGGCGCTGAGCCCACGCCCCCTCTGCCTTCTCACAGCCCCTCCCAGAGCCCCCTTCAGGTATGGCTGGCCAGCAGCAATTTGTTTTGTTTCCTGGACACTGGGAACAAAGTGCACCCCCCACCACCACCACTCCTGCTGGTCTTCTTTTCCTTTCTGTCTGTCCCTCCAGGAGGGACAAAATTTTGGGTTCTGAGGGGCAGGATCTAGACTTCAGGGGGAGGGGAGAGCTGGGCAGGAAGGTGCAGTGCCCTGTTCCACCCCACCCCCCAGCCCTCACCCCTAGTCAAGCTGTGATGGGGTGCTGACTCACCAGCTGAGACCCCCAAACCAGCCAGTGACCCCTTGCAGTTTAGGGCACAGCACGGGGGTTCATGGGGGGTAGGGGGACACTGCATGCATCTGGTGAGATCAGGCCACAAACAAACAGACTCAGAGGTGGGGTGGCGGCTTTTGGGGACCGGGGACTTTCATGACTGTGGTCCCCAGGAAGCAAGGGGCTGGCGGCGCAGACGGGTGGGCATCTGCTCCTGGAGGCCAGCGGGAGGACTGAGGGGCTGCGGGTGCAATTGAAAGGGCGTGTGACACGTGTCCACCAGGACAGCGTCAGCCGCTCCTGATGTTTCTTTCTGGCATGGAAACGTCAGAAACACGGGATTTCTCTGCAGAGGGCCTTGCTCTGCGGCTGATGAGAGCGGACCCTGGTTCTAGCCGCAAACGCGCCCAGCGAGGTCACCGCGTGGTGCCAAGCTCCTGGGGTCTTTCCAGCTGGTGTCACGTGTCAGCGGGGTTCCCGGGGCGGTAGGTAAGGGAACACGTGACCTGAGTCTGTATCCTGTCAGAAGGCAGAGCCCCTGATAACCCCGCCCTCGGTCCGACACCGCCCTCCCCCAACCCCCAGCTGCCCAGCTGGCCCCACCCTCCAGCCCCGCCCCCTCCCCCCTTTGGACCCCTCCTCCCCGGTGGGCCCCGCCCCACACAAGCTCCCTCCCTGGTGAACCCCGCCCGCACAGGCTCCTCCCCCTGGCGGACCCCTCCCCTTTGTAGACTCTTCCTTGGTGACCCTTCCCCGAAGTCACCGTTTCCAGCCCGCCCCGCCAGCACCCTCCCTTCCGGCCGTCTGGGGTTCCCGCAGGCGGGGCTGCCCCCACCCCAGGGCACACCCCCGCCCCCCACTTCCTCCTCCCGGAGCGGGGCGGCCACCTGCGCCCCGCCCCGAGCCGGGCGGCAGCGTTTCCGCGCGGGTGGGTGGCCCCTGCGTGCCGGGGACCCGGTGCGCGACCGGACGAGACTGATCCGAGGCGGGCGCCATGGCCAGCTCCCCGGCGGCGGCGCACGGCTCCGAGATCGACTGCCTGAGTCCCGAGGCGCAGCGCCTGGTAGGTGGGGACCCTGCGGGACTGGGCGCCATCCGCACGCGCGGGCGGGTGGGCGTCCCGGGGACCCCGCTGGGTCTTCCGGGAGCCGGAGTGAGGCCTGGGGCGGGCACGCCGCCGTGGGCGCGCCGGGATACGGGACATTTCCGCCGGCCTTGACCACGAGGGAGCCATTGGCCCTCTGCTCTGGGAGGAGATCCCGGGCCGGGTGACCCCGGCAGCGATCACCCAGAGGTGCACGTCCAGCGGCTCAGGCCGCCGAGTTTCCCCGCGCTGGTGCCCCTCACCGGACCCTCCTCTAACTCTGGTGGCCCCTGGGGTGCCCGGGTGAAAGTGCAGGCTCAGCAGCTGAACTCAAGGTCAGGGTTCAACCTTTCCACCAGAACCTGCTCCTGGAAGAGAGGTGTGTCAGCCCGATCCTAGGGAGACCACCTTGGAGACCCTGCTTGGGCATCTCTACCCTGTCTTTGCTGTTCTCTGAGTGAGCATTTAACTGGACACAGTGAATGACCTGCCAGCCCTGACCCTTCAGACCCCCAGCTCCCAGGCCCAGTCCAGGGAGGGGCCAGGGTCTGGGGAAGCTGGCCACGAGCCCAAGCCCACGCAGGGACTGAGATGGTTGGAAACAGAACATTTAAAGGTGAAAGTGTTGGAGGGTGGGGGGGCACGTTAGGAGAAGAAACATTTGACTGAGCTCACCCTGAAGGGGGGGGGGGTCGTCTGACTTTGTGGGCACCGTTGGCTCCTTGGCCAGGTAGGAATTAATCATCTTGGCTCCCCGAGGAGTTGAGAGATGAGTAAGACTGGCCCTGCCTTGGAGCAGGGCCCAAAAGAGAGAGGCTTGCTCCGCCTTCCGATGACCACAGGCCCACAGACTGCTTTCCCTGGCCCCCATTTTGGTCTGTTGCTTCTGTGGGCTGGCCCAAGGCCACCATCAGTGAATTCCCTTCCAGCTCAGAGTGACCCTCCCAAATCCAGACAGTGCCGTCGAGGGTGATTCTTCGAGGGAAACCTACAAAGCAGGGGGGAACTGCCCTGTGAGTTGCCCAGACTGGAACTCTTCCTGAGAAAGGACAGGCTCGGCTCCCTCCCAGCCACTGCTGGCTTAGAACTTCTGATCTTGTGGTTAGACCCACTACTCCCTAGCTTTTCCCAGCTTGGAACTCTTCACGGGAGCAGGCTGCCTCATCTTTCTCCCGCAGAGCAATGCATGGGGTTTGAACCGCCGACCATGCAGCTGGCAGCCCCATGCTTAGCGCACTGGGCCATCAGCTGCCAGATCATCAGTGAAAACCACAGGAAACCAAACCCACTGCCAGCAAGACCCTTCTGCCTGCAGGGACCCTATTGGGCAGAGTAGAACTGCCCCCTTGAGGGCTTCTGAGATAGTCCATCTTCCCTGGAGCAGAACGCCTCCTTTTCCTCCGACAGACTTGCTAGTGGCTGTGCATTGCTGACTTTTCTGTGAGCAGAGCAGAGTCGACGGTGAGCTAGCAGGGTTTCCAGGAAAGAGATCTGGAAATGGGGTGGGGGTGGGGTGGGGGAGCTGCTGCTGCTACTGAGGTCATGGGTGCTCCGAAAAACCCCAGAGACCACCTAGAGCTGAATGGAGTAGGGTGGTGAGCCATCTGGGCGATTGCAGGCTGTGCTGACAGCTGGGCTGAGGGTCAGCCGGCCCTGCGTCTCCGCGGGAGGGTGGCCACGGCAGGGTGTGCTCAGGCACTGGCTGCCCTGTCCCTTGGACACTTGGGGCCCAGAAGCGGGGTCTGGGTTAGCATGGCCGCTTCACAGGGCTGGAGCAGGACAAGACCCTGGGACCGATGCTGGTCACTCACCAGCCCAGGCTCTCTGGTTCCAGAACCCCGGAAAGCCACAAGCTGTCTTGGAGGTTGTGACAACATTCCTCTGGCCACGAAACCTGCCCTGCTCGGGGAGGTTATTTTTAGAGCTTATTTGTTCCTCCGGGTCGGCTGTTGGTGCTGGCCCATGACGGCATACGGGTGTGTCAGCCCCACCATCCGTCTCCAGGAGCCTGTTCTCCTGAAGCTCACCTGGGCCCCAAGCTGGCCGGGTAGAACCTACAGACTTTAGGGGCTTCCGATGGCAAGCGACCGACTGCAAGGCCTGGGGCTGCGTGTTTGGGTTTTTTTTTTTTTTAAGCAAATGGTAGCTGGAGGCTTTGGTCAAGAGTGCACTTGGGGTGCAGCCGGCACCCTGGTGGCACAGTGGGTCAGCACTTGGCTTGGGTCTGCTTTGTGGGAATCGCAGCCCAGGCTTCCGGGGGTCGCAGGGCTGCTCTTCCCTGCAGACTGGCATGAGTCGGGTGGACTCTGCACACAGCAGCGTGAGGAACCAGTGCGATGTCCCTGTGTGTCCAGGATTGACATGGGGGGCATTGGTGAGTGGATATGGGGTGCATTTCAGTGGGAGGGGCGCATGGCCAGTCTCCTAGCTGGAGACCGTGGGCCCCCGCAGACCCAGCCATGCCCGTTCACTCGCTGCAGGAAGGGTCCCCTTGTTCTGGGATGGTAGTCTTCGGCTGACATCCCATCACTGACTCGGGGTCACCTCCTATCCGGCAGAATGATACGCTGCAGGGCCAGCGCCATCCCCTCTCTCCGCTGGGGGTCAGACGGTGCGATCCTTGGGAATTTTCATGGCGGTGGCAGGAGGCATCAAAGGGTTCCTGGAGAAATTCCTTTTTTTAGTCCCTGCTCCTGTGAGCTCTGGGAAGCCCTCCTTCCAGGTCAGCTTGAAACCTGTTCAGTCTGGTCTCGGTCTGCCAGCCTCCACAGACAGACCGATGGACAGACAGGTGGTAGGGGTGCATCAGGTGCACCATCAGGGCTTGAACCCGGGTCTCCCCATGGAAGGAGGGGATAATCTAGCCCTGACCCACACGTGCTGGGGTTTGGGGCTTCCATGAGACTGGAGACCACCCTGGTCCTTGGGAGTACAGGGTCGGCTGCCCCGGAATCCCAGGATCTGAGCCCGCGAGCAGTTAGCTGTCACCTTTCTTTCAGCTTTTGTAACTTCCCGGTGTGGGCGGGCTGTTGTGTCACTGCTCCTGTCTGTCCACAGACCCATCTGCCCTGAGGAGGGGGCTGGGGCCGAGCCTGCACACACAGGCCCCCAGACGCCCTCAGTGGCCATTGCAGGTGTCTGCCACATCCCCGAGGGCGAGCTCAGTGCCAAGATGGTAGCCCCGCGGCCGCTCGGGGTGGGGCTCTGAGCACGTTGCTTTTTCCCCAAGCAGGGACCATAAACCCCAACCAAACCCTCTTTCATGGAGTGGATGCCGTGGGCTTCCGAGGCTGTACTGTGGGTGGGAGCAGGTCCGGGTCCTTGCTGCGGTGGGGAGGTGACTTCCGGGGGCCACCACGGGAGGCAGCGTTTCCCCTCCGAGCTGGCCCGACTGGATAGTGTGAGGGAGCGGAAGCCACTCGCAGGCCCAGGGCCCCGGCTGCCCGCCGGCCCCCGCTGCACAGGAAGCTGGCTATTTAGAGTGGTGGGGCTGTGGCTTGAGAGTGGATTGAACCCCACCTGATAGAATCGGCCCCAGCCAGGCTCCTTGAAGGACATAGGCTCAGTGGGGCCTGCTGCTCCGGTCTGAAAAAGGGCTATTGAAGGGGGCAGTCCGCAACCCCCCCGTAAAGACTAGACTCAACCCAGGAACTGTGTGTGTGTGTGTTGCCTTCCTCCTGGGTCATTGTTTCCAAAATATGGCTCCCACCCTCCACATACACACACACACACACACACACACACACACACACACGCCACAGCTGGCAACCTGTGGTCTGTCACTCAGTCTGTGGCCTCCCACCGTGAGAGCCAGGCCAGGGGAGAGGAGCATTCTGGGGGCCTTTACTGGTTCATGGGAGAAAGACCGGTTTTCGACACCCCAACAGAGTGACAATCTCTGGAACCCCCGGGGGCGGCTCTGACCGTCCTGTAGGGTCCCCGTGGGCCGGCACCAACTGGGTAGCAATGAATCTGGCTTGGGTCGACTGTTCTGTTCATCTGAGCCCACACCAGCTTTGCCTGGGGTGGCTTCTGTTGTCTTCGCTTTTATTTTTTTTTCCAAAACCATTTTATTGGGAACAAATATAGGTATCCCATCGTTCCATTCCATCGCTCAGTCACCTCCTGCAGTATTGCACGTTTACTGCCACAACCAGTTCCAAACCATTCTCTTCCTTCTGAACCTCCTTGGCATCAGCAACAGCCTCCCTCCCCCAAACCTGCATTCTACTTGCTATCTTCTCTGAGTTTATCAGTCCTGGGTTGGGTTGGGTTTTTACAGGAATTACCTTCCTGGAATGGGTCTGTAAGAACTTTCCTGGTTCAGACTCTCAAACCAAACGGCCATCAGGTCCCTCCCGACTTATCACAGCCCTGTAGGACCGAGCAGAACTGTCCCTGTGGGTTTCCGAAGCCATCCATCTTTACGGGAATACACAGCCTCATCTTTGTGCCACGGAGTGGTCGGTGGATTTGAACCGCCACCCTTGTTGCTAGCAGTTCAGCGAGCACAGCCCACTCTGCCACCAGGGCTCCCCCTCAGACTCTGTCCAAAGCGGAACCAAACCCACTGCCCTTCCAGTTGTTTCTGACTCAGAGTGATCGTGGAGGACAGCAGAGAACCAGCCCCCATGGCTTGACTGGAACGCAAAGCCTCCTCATTCTCCCCAGGAACACCTGTTGAGCTTCGAACTGCAGACAGTGTGGTCAGCAGCAGCTCTAGAGGCAAGCATCTGTCTCTCTCAGAGTTAAACAAATCAGAAAAAAAAAAAATTAAAACAACAACAAAATCAGAACTTTCTTTTGCCCACACCTAAGATTTAATCTCTCAGAAATGCCCTGGGCTTGACTGGCTGCCACAACCTCCCTTCGCTGGGGCCAGATTCTGAAGCAAAGCATGCCTGGCCGGGTGGGTTAAGACAGCCCTTCCCTGACGGGGTAGGTAGGGGATGAGGGTGGGGTCAGACCGGCTTTTCCCGCCCCTTTTCTTGAAGCTATAACCTCACTTCGTCAACGGCTGGGGTGGAACTGTTGTGTGTGACGTCTGAAGTGCAGCCACTCGGTCCTAGAGAACTCATTGAGTTGAGTGGACATCAGGACGTCCAGATGTTTGCCCTGGCGCTCCTGCCGCTCCGGCCGTTGCCACGGAGCCCTGGTGGCTCAGCTGGTTGTGTTTGTGCTCCCCTCGAGGTCAGCAGTTCAGACCTACCAGCCCTCTCAGGAGAGAGTGAGGCTGCGGTCAGGGATGAGTCTTGGAAACCCATGGGGGTGCTTTTACCAACTCTCCTAGACGGGAATTTGACTCAAAGCGACTCCGAGGGACAGTGGCAGTGGCTGTGTCCCTTCCCAGGAGAAGGGTTAGGAGGTGTGGTTTCAGGAGTTCTCAACCCTCCTGATGCGGCAACCCTTTCATACAGTTCCTCATGTGGTGGTGACCCCCCCCAACCATAAAATTATCTTTGTGGCTACTTCATAACTGCAATTTTGCTACTGTGCGCATCATCGTGTAAATATCTGATATCAAGGGTGTATTTTCATTGTTACCCACTGAGCATAATTTAAAGCAGAGTGATTCACCGCAAAAAAATATGTAATGGTATATTGTGAAATATTTATTTCTAATGACAAGTAAATGAAATTTTGTCATGTAGCATGGGTAACAGTCTTCATAGAACAACAGTAAACTACTTTGCTGCATTTTGCAACAGTACACGTAAAAAGCCAAGGTCAGTGCGAAAGTTGAAGTAGCTTCTTCCTCACCAGATCCGTGTCTCTGTGTGTGGGCTACCCCCCTGGAGACGGATAGGGGAGCCATGTCTTGGGTCTCAGGACCCTGGAAAATGTGTCTCTCCATGATCTTAGGTGACCCCTGTGAAAGGGTCATTCGACCCCCATAGGGGTCGTGACCCACAGGTTGAGAACCGCTGATGAGGGTAGCCCAAATCCACCTACCTCCTCTGTCAGGGAAAGTGGAGGGGCAGCACAAAGGTGGGCCTGGCACAGTGGCTATGACAGGGGGCTCACACATGGGCAACTGAAGGTGGCACGGGCTGGACAGGGTACAGGACCCTCGACGGGGGTCGAAGTGGTCCAGAGCACCTGACAACACCACCACTGCCTCCTGGGGAAATGCCCCCACCCACCTTCTCTGCTGCTCAGCTGGCCAGGTGGGAAGGAGTCTTGGTGTGCGCCTCAACCAGGGACCCTTTATCAAGCCCTTGCCGTGTCCCGATGGGCCTGTCTTCCAGGAGAATTCCTTTCTGGTCTCGCTGCTTGGTTTCTGCTGAGGTTAAGAAGATGCACGACACAGCACGTGCCATCTCCCCCATTCCCCGAGTGCCATCCAGGGACGTGTGGGCACTCTCTGGGCGTCCATCCAGCCTCAAGGTCCAGTCCCACACCATTGCACGTCCCAGGGGGAGGAGAGACGCCTGTTCAACAGATGGTGCCTGGATGACTGGAGCCTCCCTGCCAGAGAACGGAACCAGACCGGATCCTCACGCCATGGGCAAAAGGAGCTGGACATGGAACGGTGATCTAAGTACAAACCTCGCAGCCACACAGACCATTAGCGGGGAAAGAGGGGTAAAAGCAGGAGCCCGACCCACGGCGTGAGCACGCTGCCGAACTTCATGGAAAATATTACCTGCCACACAAGACCACCGAGAGATGACATCAATGTGCATTAAGAGAGAACCCGCAGCTGGGGGTTGGGGATACTTAATAACGACACATCAGATAAAGGGCCATCTCCTAAATCTACAGGAAACATCATCATCTTCCCGAGAAGGACACGAAGAACTCGGTCACGAAGTGGGCACAAGGCGTGACAGACCGTTTACCCAAGACAGCACCCAGGCAGTCAAGAACCAGCCCTGTGAAGAAATGAGCGTCAGCCCAAGATTCCCTGAACAAAACCTTCCTCTGGACCCTCCCTGCCACACACCCCACAAACCCACCCCCACCCCCCAGGAAACAAGCCATACTCACTGTCACAGTGGCCCAGTAGGACAGGGTGGAGCCGTCCCTCTTCTCCCCCGCCCACACTGGTGACCACTCCCCATTGCTGATTTCTGTGTGTTTGTCTCACGTAACTGAAAGCAGATGGAACGTGGCTCTCGGTGTGGCATACGTGGTCGAGGCTGGCAGCTGTCTGTGCACCGTGGGTCCCTCCCGACACCCGCCCCCCCCACTGCTACTCGAGAAAGATGAGGTGTTCCTCTCCTGTAAGGAGGGAGATTGGGGGGGGGGGTGCACCAGGCTGCCTCCCTCCCTCCCGTGGGTATGTCAGAATCGACTTGCTGGCAGGGAATTTGGAGCCTGAAGCATGGCACCTGTGGTTGGGCATTGCAGAACAAGAGGCAGCGGGAGCCCAGAGATTAGAGCCGCAGGCACTGGTCGGAGAGGGCGGTACAGCCCCGTGCCTGTCAGAGACGGCGACTCTGCCAGGGAGTAGGGAATCTCTCCTTTCTCCCACGGGGCACCTCGAGATCAGCAGGTAACCCCATAACCACCAGGGTTCCTCAGAGGTGAGGTGGCTGTCCCAAGCCCGGAGAGCCGTGGGCTGTCACTCATACTGTGGCTCGGTCCCGGGGCCCACAGGCCTGGGGAGGGGGGATTTGGCAGGGAGGACACACCCCATCGCTGCCACGGCCTTCTCTATGTCCGTGGTCTCGCCACTCCAATCTTGGACGGGAGGGTTCCTTTTTCACAAAGGGGGGCTTCTGGGACAGGACGAGGGCCTGTTCCTAAATGCAGGGTGAGTGCTCTTCCCCTTGTCAAAGAATCACTTTCTCTGGGTATGGCAGTCATGTACTCGTGTGTCCATGTCATGATTGGGAGTTAGGGGTGGGGTCTAGCCTGTCACTCTGGACATAGCCAATGAGACCTCTGTGGGGCATGGCTTTCTCCTGAGAATTCTGGGAAGTCTCACAGTATTTCCCAATTGGAGGAGGGAGACTTGACTCAGTCTTTGGCGTCGGTCTACCGACAAGACAAGATGGCAGCATGCTGATAGATCCTGAGTCCTGGAACCTGGAGGAGCCAGAGAAGTCACATGGGCTCGACCTGCTAGAACCAGACTTTTGGGGCTGGAGAAGCCACAGAGAAACCCCTGCCATCGTTAAGATGCTTCTACTGCCAATGGATACTGCCGAGGAACCCAGAGCCATGGGGAGACCCCTGCCAGCGCCAGGATACTTTACTGCCATTGGACACACAAGACTCTGCACCCACTGGCCTGTGATGGTTCTGGTGTCATTGCACGTGCTTCGTGAGTTGGAAGGAGACTTTATAGACTGGTATTGGACATATGGGCTAATATCGGACTTATGTCCTTGGACATATGTCCTTGGGATGCTTTCTCAATGTTCCATTCCTCTTGTATATAAGCCTTTCCCTCATATCCATACATATGGGTTTATGAACTTGTTTCTCAAGTCTACCCAGACTCACACACTGTGCCCAGCAGAGTCTGTGCAGTCTGGAGTTTCAGAGGAAGAGAGAGCAGGGGAGAGAGCAGGGCAGGGGAACCAGCTGCAGAAACTTCGGCCTCATCCGCAAGCAACTTTGTGACTATGGCTTCCCCAGCTGGCACCTGAACTGCCTTTCTGTAGGCATGTAGCTCCACCCCCAGATGCAGGGGAGGGGCCGGCTCTTTGGGGCCAGGAATGATGGCACCTCTTTAATGGCCACGCCAGTGTCTCCTGGTACTATTGTAGCGGGAATACCACAAGGGGGGATGGTGCTAACAAATATACGTTTATTTTCTCACAGTGTACAGTTCCAGGGGGCCCTCCCTCCCTCCACTTTCTCTTCTCCAAGGGATGTCCATCTTTCCTCCCCTTGTCCTGGTGGCTCAGCAGCTTAAGCCGGGTGGGGGGGGGGGCTGAAGTTCAACACCATCCCCTCTCCCCCAGCCCGTCCCCAGGAGAGAGCTGAGGCTGTCTGTGCCGTGAAGATGGACGGCCTCGGAAACGCTGGGGAGCAGTGCCCTGTCCGAAAGTCGATTCGATGGCAGTGAGTGACACAGCCGTGGCCTCGTGCACAGAGTGAGGAAGCCCCTCGTCCCCAGTGAGATGGCAGCCCAGGTGCTCCTGGCATGTCTTCGTGGCTGCAGTTCACAAGGTCGTCCTTTCAAAACCACCAGCAGCTCTTCGGGGAAAGAAAGACGGGGCCCCCTACTCCCGGGAGCAGTGCCAGTCTGGGAAACCCACCGGGGGCTGAGGGGGAGGTCGCTCTGACTCAGCGTTGACTTGATGGCTCTGGGCTGGGTGGCAGTGAGTCGTTGAACACACACTTTGGCGTGACACAATCCCATCCATAACCACGAATACAGTGTTAGTCCAGGCAGACGAGAGAAACAAATCCATGGAAACGTGTGTGTGTGTGTGTGTGTGTGTGAGAGAGAGAGAGAGAGAGAGAGAGAGAGAGCGCGAGCATGAGCGAGCTTTATATAAAGGGCTTCAGAAAGCATCCCAGTCTGGTCCAGTCCAAGCCCACCAGTCCGATATTACCCCTAGGTTCTGATACCAATTTGTAAAGTCCTCTTCAGACTCACGTAGCACATGCAATGACATGATGCCGGTTGCAGGACGATCACAGGCCAGTGGGGAGGACGTCTTTGGGTCCAGTGCCCGCAGGGTCTCAGGGGGCTTCTCCGGCTTCAGAGGTCTGGTTGCAGGAGGCTAGGTCCATGTGGCACTGGCGCAGTTCCATGTAGTCTTGTCAGCTGCAATGTCTCCCAGAGAGTGAGCGTGTCTCTCCCCCACCCCCCCACCCCTAATGGAAGAAATACAGGAGTCTCCAGAATTCTCAGGAGAACACCATGCCCACAGAGAAGCCTCCTTGGCTATGACCCAATTGACAGGCGAGACTCCAGCCCTTCACTCTTAATCCTCTCAAGTCCCAAATTGACACCGGAGGATGTCACTCTCACATTATCTATTGTGTCTGAGCTCTGGGGTAGGAAAACTGCCAGGGCGGGACCCCCTTATTCTGTGGAGAAACCGAGCTTTCTGCAGCCTTGCTGGGCGGGAGCCTTGCTGGGAGATCCTGGGTGATTACCGGAGAGCAGGTAAAGGTGAGGGGGTGGAGTCCAGATGGCAGACTAGATAGGAATTTGCCACCTGGCCAGGAGCTGGCCTACAGGCAAGGTGAGGCCCAAGGGAAATGTGAGTCAAAGAAGGCAGCGTGTTCTTCTCCTGCAGCCATGTCCACGGCTCCATCCTCTGTCCTCACTAAGCCGCCGCAGTCTGCGTGGGTCGGGGGACAGACTGGGTCATTAGTGGCTGCCCTTGAAAAGGCGGCATGGCATCCGCCGGTTGTTGAGTAGAAGCCCGCTGCCCTCAAGCCGGTTCCTGCTCACAGCGACCCCACAGGACAGAGTAGTTGAACTGCTGCAGGGAGTTTCTGAGACAGTCACTCCGTTCAGCAGCCTCGTCTTTCCCCAGAGGAGTGGCTGGTGACCTTGAACTGCTGACCTTGTGGTGAGCAGACCTCCGTGTAGCCCACTGTGCCCCTGGGGCTCTGCTGTTTGATATAAAAACTCAGCAGGTCCATTCCGACACTACACGACAGGGCAGAACTGCCCCCGGGGGTTTTGAGGCTGTAACTCGGAAAACCCCAGCTTCTCTCAGGGAGCAGCCAATGGTCGAAGACTCCAGGCTCCAGGTGTTTTGATAGGTAGGGTGCCTTCAAGAGCGTTCTTTATGTTTTATTTACATCAGGGAAAAGAAACAAAGTCAGGAGGCATTGTGTGGTGCCGTGGGAGAGAAGTCTGGGGACAGTGCCAGCACACAGTCCCTCCCCTCTGGCGCAGACACACTGCAGGCCCCTGCCCTCCAGGTCACTCTGACCCCAGTGGGAGAGAAAGCTCCAAACGTTCCCACTCCAGGGAAACCAATAGGAGAGAGCAGGGCTGTTCCTGGGGACGTTTCATGTTGTGAATCTTGACAGGTATAGACAGAGCAGCTATTGGGTTTGAACCACAGGCCTTCATAGTAGCCGCCCAGTGCTTAACTCACTGTGCCACCAGGGCTCTTTTCCTGGCATCGATTCCCAAACCCCAAACTCACCTATTGCGACTCACAGCACCCCGACACACAGGATGGAACTGCCCCAGCAGGTTTCTGGCATCCACAGAGGCTGTGACCCTCGGAGACCAGGAAGTACTTAGCAATTTCACTGCCCGGCCCCTCCCCCGACACTGCCAAGTGATGCTCAAAGGATTAAGAAGGAATTTGCCCAGCTCAGGTGACTTGGGTCTGCCTGCCTGAGAGGCAGGGCTGGGCCCCCTCCCTCTGCAGGGTCAGGAACAAGGCAATGCCCACTTAGAGGCCCGGCCCTGCTCTAGGGGTCACCCTCCCTCCTCATTCCCAGTCCCAAGTAAGCCAGCTGAAGTCCCGCCAGGCCACGCTCGCTTCTGAGCTGCCAGCCATTAGGCCCTGCACGGTGGTGATGGTCAGTACCCCTGACCCTGCCTCTGTGCTCCATCATGGTGACCACTGTCCCTCCCTTCAACAAGTCCAGGGTCCCCTCCCCCACAGGAGTCAGTCCTCCACAGCCTAGGTTGACTGTCACTGCAATCAGGACTGTGAAGGGCAGGTGCCCTGGACTCCGCCTCGGGGGACACGGTGATGTCTGGCCTGGCGTTCTCTAGCGACTGAGATGTGTCTGGCAGCCGGGGGACTCGGGGGCCCTGGACATGTGTGGCTGAGGCCAACAGCTGGCCGCCGCTCGGAGGTGTGTGCCTGGTGCTGGTCTCTTCTGAGCAGGAAGGCGTGCCAGCCTGTCTGCTCAGCTGCTCAGAATCACAGCCTATTTTTAGAGCCACGGATCTGGGGAGCTGGGCTGCAGGAGGACGGGGCCGTGAGGGCTGTTGAGTGCTAGAACAGAAAGTGGGACGGGCTGGGCCCGGCAGCCTCATAGTTTCCACATAGCCATACCTGTGCCACTGACCAAGGGTTCGACCCAGGGTCCCCACGGAGCCCCGATCTCAGCACCCAGGAAGCGCCACACCGTGGCCCAGAGCTGCTGGTTTTGAAGCAAAACTGCCTCTGTTTTGGCCCTGTCTCAGGAGCCCTGTGGTGGCCTTGTGATTACTCTGTAGGCTGCTAACCTCGTAGCCAGCAGTTCAAAACCACTGGGCCCTCCAAGGGAGAAAGACGAGGCTTTCTGCTCCCATAAAGAGTGACAGAGTCAGAAACCCACAGGGTCTGTTCTTCGGGCCCCACCCGGTGGCTCTGCTCCGCTCTTGTTAGGATTCTAAAGCCTGAGGTGGAGATTCCGGCCGGTAATTAATATGGAAAGCCCTGCGAGGAGGAGGACAGCCCTTGGGGCGCCGATGAGAGCCAGCTGCTGGTCCAGCGCCCCGGCCCCTTTCTGTGGACCTGCGGGTGTCACTCCCACAGGTCAGTCACTTCCGACTCACGGGGACCCTACAGGACAGGGTAGCACTGTCCCTGTGGCAGGAGCAGAACGCTTCTTCTCGATCCCAGGCAGAAGCCGGTGGTTTCAAACGGCTCACCTCCCAGAGCAAAGCCCGGCTTGTCAGCACCTGCAGAAGCACTCATGGCCCCGGATCTCCAAGTGGGAGCTAGGAGAAAGAGGCCTTTCTGGAAGGTGACCCGGCAGGGGGATGGGCAGCAGCCAGGACGTCCGGACGGCTCACTTCTCCTGGGGTGGAAAATGCATCTGAGGCCGAGGTCGTGCTTTCTTCCAGGTGCTTCCCATGACTCAAGCCATAAGATAACCACCTCCACCTGTCAGCATCCTGCCAGACCAGCTGACCAGACAGCAGGGAGCTAGCTTGCCTGCCTGAGCCTGCAGGCAGAGCCACACCCGCTTCCTACCTGTCTTCCACAGAGACCGAAAAGGTAGAAAGGTCCTGCAGACGGTCATGTGAGTTAAGCCAACGACAGACAAGTCATCTAAATCACACTCCCAAAGATTGTTCTGGAAATCCGTCCCCTCCCCCACCCCACCCCCTACATCATTATTGCTGTCACTGGTTTGCATGGAAACAGGGTTGGAGAGGAGAGGGGCTGGCTTCCAAAGCTGTGAGGTCAGACCTCAACATTCCTTCTGTCCTTTAAGGCTCCAGCACTTGCTCACCTGTGAGGGGCCACTGGCAGTTTCTCAAGGAAGAGAAGAGATAGTGAGGACTGTGACTCCTACTTCTCTCTTAGCTTCTGTCCGTTCGGGGATTCTTGAGTGAGACTGTCCGTGCCCAATCAGCTCTTGTCTCAAGGCGATCCCGCTCAGAGGAAGGGAGCAGTGCCCAGCCCTAAGCCCTCCCTTGAAGAGCCCTTAGGCCTTTCCCTGACTGCTTTTCCAAAGTAGTCAGCCAGGTCTTTCTTAGTCTGATGCAGCTTCTTCAGCAACCTAGCACTCCACAAGCCCCCGCTGACAGACGGGTGGGTGATGGGTTCGTAGATGTGTTGACTGAGTATGGAACCTGGATCTCCCACAGGCAAAAGACTCAAACTCGGCTGAACCCTGGTGGCATAGTGGTTGTGTGCGGGACCATGGCCCACAGGGTTGACGGTTCAAATCCAGCAGCAGCTCTCCAGGAGCAAGGCTGGGCTTCCTACTCCCACCAGGGCAGTGATGCCACAAAAAAAGAAAGAAAGAAGAGACTCTTCTGTCCAAGGGTGCAAATCTTGACAGGCATCGAAAGCCTCGTCTTTCTCCCACGGACAGCCTGGTGGTTTCAAACGGCCGACCCTGCAGTCAGCAGCCTGATGTGTCACCCACTAGGACTCTTTGATCTCCCACCTGGAGGTTGAGCGTTTTACCCCTGAGCCACCACTGCCCACAGTTTAGAAAAAGAGTTACGAAGTCTCCTGAAAGGTGAGGTGATCCCACCCATTGGCGGGTTGATCCCAACTGAATGGCACCCTGCCAGACAGACTAGAACTGCCCCTTGGGTTGAGAGACAGATGTACATCTTTCCAGGAACAGGCTGCCTCGTCTTTCTCCCCAAGGGCAGCGGTCAGAGTTGAACTGCTGACCTTGGGGGGATCCCCAGGAATCTCACACTCAGGAAATGCATGAACAGCCAGAGTGCCCGGAGAGCTCCTAGAGAACTTTGGAACAGCAAGTGCCAACCCCCCTCTCTGGACAGGCGGCCTGGATTCCCTCCTACAGAGGGTCCCCAGTTTCTTTCGGAAGAGAAAGGTCACCCGCTGGCAGAAAGGGTGGCAGTGCAAACCCACCCGCCATGAGGATGACTGCAGGGTCACTCCAGTCAGAAGAGGGCCCAGGGCAGTGGGGTATTTGAAGAGGACTCCCTGGTGGCCCAAATGGTTAAGCACTGGAATACAACAGGCCAGGTCACCTGCTTCCACCCGAAACGTCACATCCCTGAAAGTCCTGTGGATCAAATAGACCCCAACCCCAGACTCACTGCCCTGAAGTGGAGGCTAACTCAGAGTGACCCTGCAGGACAGAGGAGAACTGCCCCTGTGGGGTGGAAAGCCTTGTTAGTCTCCAGAGTGGCTGGTGGTAAGCAGCACAGTTCTGCGCAGACACGTGGCGTGGCCGTGAGTTGCAAGTGGCCGGACAGGAGGCATACCTTGCTCCTTGTTGGAAGCTCCAGACGTTCAACAGAAAGACCATGGAACACAGATGCCCTCAGAGCCCCAAAGGTTGTTGAGGTTTAAGGTGTCCAAACAGGATGCCCACTCAGGCAGAACTTCCTGTTGTTGTGTCCTCTGGATGGGGTTCCAAATCTCAGTGACCCCAGGTACAACCCAAAGAAAAGCTGCCCAGTATGGGACGTCCTCACGGTTGTAGTTCAGCGTGAGCTCCTTGTTACAGCCCCTTCATCTCCTCTGCCCCTCCGCTGTGTCGGGCTTGATGTCCTTCTCTAGGAACTGGCCTCTCCAGATGGCAGGTCCAGGATGCCTAAGATGCAGTCTCATCACCCTTGCTTCTGAGTGGCCTGTTGGCTGTACTTAGTCCAAAATGGAACTGTCTTTCTACTAGCCTTCTCCAGCACCGTCACTTAAACTCACCCCTCTCCTCCAGTCTTCCTTGCTGCCCTTTTCTTTGTTTTCTTTTTACTTTTTTTTTTTTTTTT
>PVJH01037746.1:0-17600 GCA_004026705.1 Nesogale talazaci | reverse complement strand
TTTCTCCCCCCCCCCCCAAAAAAAAACCTTGATAATCTATAAATTATTGTTATTTTTTCCATGTCTTACACTGGTCAATGTCTCCTTTCATCCACTTTTCTGTTGTTCATCCCTCCTGTAGGGTGTTATATGTAGATCATTGTGATAGGTCATGCCTCCCCCCCCCAGCCCTGCCTTCCCCTTCCCCTCCCCCTCCTGCTATTGCTACTCTTAATATTGATCCTGAGGGGTTTAATCTGTCCAGGATTCCCTGTGTTTCCAGTTCTTATCTGTACTTCTGTACATGTTCTGGTATAGCTGGATTTATAAGGTAGAATTGGGATCATGATAGTAGGAAGGAGAAAACATTAAAGAATTAGAGGAAAGTTGTATATTTTGTTGGTGCTATACTGCACCCTGACTGGTTTGTCTTTTCCTTGTGATCCTTCTGTAAGGAGATGCTCAATTGTTTTTAGGTGGGCTTTGGGTCTCCACTCTGCACTTCCCCTCATTCACAATAATATTTTTTGTTCTGAGTTTTTGATGCCAGATACCTAATCCTATCAACACCTAATGATCACACATACTTCTTTCCTTGTGGACTTTATTGCTTCTTAGCTAAATGGGTGCTGATTTATCTTAAAGCTTTTAAGACCCCAAACACTATATATTTTGAAAGCTGGGCACCATCTGCTCTTTTCACCACATTTGCTTATGCACCTCTTTAGTCTTCAGCAATCACGTTGAGAAAAGGTGAGCATCACGGAATGCCAGGGTATTAGAATAAAGTGTTCTTGCGTTGAGGCAGTATTTAAGTAGAGGCCCAATGTCCATCTACTACTTTGATACTAAACCTATAAATATGTGTACGTAGATTGATGTCCCCATCATCATATATATATTTATGTACCAAATATACTAGTGTATAAGTTGAGTTTTTCAGCACATTTTTAATGCAGTTTTTGTGGTAAAGTTAGGTGTCTTGGCTCATATTTGGGTCAGCTTATACATGAGTACATATGCCTGTATGTATGTACATGCCTCTATTTAGATCTCTGTAAATGCCCTTTGTCTCCTAGTTTTTTCCTCTATTTCCTTCTACTTTCCTTTTGCCCCACTATCTAGTTCAGCCTTCATTTGGGTTTCAGTAATTCCTCTCAGTTAGTTATATTGTCCTTGATCAAGCCCTACCAGGTGTCCTATGTGCCCCCTCAGGTATTGAAATTTTAAATTGCTTCCAAAAACAACAGAATCCAACCATTACTCTCCAGTTCATTCCAGTTATTCGTGATCCTTTTGGACAGAGTAGAACTGCACCAAAGGTTTTCCCGTGCTGAAATCCTTATAAAAGCAAGTGCTTCATCTTTCTCCCCTGGAGCGTCTTGTAGGTTTGAACCTCTGACCTGTTAGTTAGCAGTTGAGTGTCTAACCACTGTGCTACAGGTCTCCGAAGAACCCCCTAGGATGGTTCTAATGTGTAGGAATGAACAGGGAGTTTGACAGGAAACTGGCAGGGAATTGTGGTTGGGACTTGACCTTGCCTTCTGAAATTGGTGGACATGATAAAAGAATAAGCATTCTTCACTGCAAGGGGAATGTTTCCCACTATGGGACGATCCATTTTTACTTAAAGACGGTGAAGTTGGTGAGAATATAGAAGTATTTGTTTAATCTAACAGCACGGAGCAGAAGGTTGGAAGGGAGGGATATTGGATAAAGGTGGCAAAGCAAGAGTGTAGGCGAGTGTAGGACCCATTTGATAACTGCATGAAGTGCTCAACTACTGGAGGGAAAGGAAAAAGACAGAGTGGGAACCTGTATTTGGAAAATATATTCATTTTTATGGTGGATGAGTGGTTGTCAGGAGTCAGTTTTGATGATAGGTGTGTTACTCTGAGTAGACTAGAGAAACAAATTCATATATGCGCATATGGATAAAAGGGCAGTGAGAAAGCATCCCAACCCATTCCAGTCCAAAGTTAGCCCATATGTCCGATATCAGTCTATAAACTCTCCTTCTGATTCACGAAGCATGTACAATGACACGAGGACAGTCTTGTGTATCCATCCTGTGGTGGTAGAAGCATCCTGGCGCTGGCGGGGATCTTCCCATGGCTCCTTGTTTCCAGGGCTTAGAGTTCATCAGCAGTTTCCTTTGACGGTAGAAGCATCTCAGCACTGGCAGGGGTCTCTTTGTGACTTCCCCAAACATCTCAGCACTGGCAAGAGTCTCCATGTGGCTTCTCCAGTTCCAGAGGTTTGGTTCCATCTGGGTAAGCCCATGTGACTGCTCTTCCAGCTCCTCCAGTCTCCAGGAATAAGGATCTATCAGCATGCTGCCATCTCATCTTGTCAGTATGAGCGTCCCTCAGGGACTGAGTCTAAAATCTCTTACCTCCACGGAGGAAATACTGTGAGATTTCCCAGAATTCTCAGAAAAAGCTATGCCCACACAGAAGTCTGATTGGCTATCTCCAGATTGACAGGCTAGGCTCCACCCCAGTGGAGAAATTGGCCAGTGCTGAAATTGGCACAGATCAGTGACTGCCACAATAGGAATTTCAGTCCCTTTTTTGTTCTCTTTGTTAGGCAGTCTGGATTGATAGTACATGATCCATGGAGAGGGCCAAGTTCTGTGCCTTTGGTTCACTGGCTTAACCAGGACAGTGCTTACGTCCTGGTCTGCTGTTTCTGAGCCTGGCAGTGAAAGAACATAGGTTCCCAAAATTGACTTACCATATTCTTTTCAGAAAAGAAATTACTCCATAATTTCTTTTGGAGAAAGAAATTTCATCCCCCACAGTGAAAAACTTTTGTACTGTATGCTGAAATCCAGGATAAAGTGTAGGTATTTTCTTTCTTCCTTTTTTTTTTTTTTTTTTTTTTTTGGGTATCACTGCCCTCAGGTGGTGGGAGTAGGAGGCCCAGCCTTTGCTCCGTGGAGCTGGAATCGAACCTCCATCCCAGTGGGCCGCAGTCCCGCGCACAACCACTACACCACCGGGCCTCAGCCCAGTATTTTCTTTTATAGCCCTTCTCCCCATCAGTCCAATTCCCACTAAACAAGCAAATCAAACCCACTGCTAACCAGTCAGTACTAGTGCATTGCAACCACCCTGTTGGTTTATAGCTGTTTCTGAGAGTAGAAAGAACCATCTTTCTCCCTTGGAGTGGCTGGTGGTTTTGAACTTTCAGTCGTGCAGATTGCAGACCAATTTGTAACTAGTCTACCGCCAGGACTCCTACAAATAGGATAGAAGTGCCTTTGTGTGTTCCTGAGACTCTGGCACCCAAGTCCTAATGTCAAAGAGCTCCCATTTGTTTGTTTTTTGGGGAACATCACTGCCCTCTGGTGGGAATAGTCTCCGATTTGATTTTATGGGAGTAGAAAGTCCCATCTTTCTCTTGAGGAGTAGTGGGTGGTTTGAACTGCAGACTTTGTGGATCACAGCCTAATGCATAACCATTATGCCCCAGCGCCCCACAGCAGTGTTTGGGAAACTGCTCTAGTGTCTCTTCATGAATTCTCTGGAACATAGCTCTACTCATTCGAATGTTCTCTGGGGTAGGTTTTGCATAGTACTTACAGTAACAGGGTCTTTACTGCCCCTGTACTTTTGTGTGTGATACTCTTCAGGAACAATTTAGGGATTCTCAGTTTACTGACATGGAGGTGATTTCCAACTCGAATTAAAAAACATTTTTATAGAATAACCCACTGCCAGCAGATTGTATCAGGTATATTTTTCTTTTAAAGTGATAGCTTTTAAAAATATAATATGCGGACTTTGCTACCATAGATACATAAGTGACTATGATATTACCTTTTGAATGAAGTGTTCAGTAATCACATTTGTGAAAATTTAAATATATTTTTATTTAAACTACTATAGGTAGGAAAGTGGACGTGACATTGTAGGAATAAGGGAAATTAGAAAGTATCACTATGGCATAAATGTGCTCAATCATGCCAACCTGGAATTAAATCCATGTGGTTTTATTAAGGAAAGTGTTTTATGATTAATGCTCTTAAATTTTTTAAATTAGATAAGTTTTCATGTACAGACCCTATTTCATAAGTGTGGGAATTATGAAAATAAAAATAACCTGAATAAAACTCATGATCAAAGGACTGAGAGATTAAAAGATACTTTTTTTTTGGGGGGGGGGGGGCATCACTGCTTTCCGGTGGTGGAAGTAGGAGGCCCAGCCCCACTGCTAGAATTGAACCTCCGTCCCAGTGGGCCGCAGTCCTGCACACAACCACTATGCCACCAGGGCTCAGCCTTAAAAGATACTTTTAATGAATCTGTCACAACACTTTTTTATGTATTTGGTTTTATCTAAAAATTATTTTTATTAATCATTTTAGTGGGAGCCTTTTACAAATCTTGTAACAATCCATCATTCAATTGTATAGCACACTTGTACATATGCTGTCATCAACATTTCCAAAACATTTTCTTTCTACATGAGCCTTTGGTATCAGTTCCTCTTTCCCTCCCTCCCTTTTTATGTGTTTTTTTTGTGTTCTTGGTTTTCAGGTGTGTTTTACTTAGCAAGATGAAAATTAGTAGTCCTGTTAATTCGTGATTTATTTATTCTTTCTCTTTTTGGATTGTAATTATTGACCTACCTGATTTTTAGGTGGATATTAATAGTATCCATTTCTCTAAAATTCATTTGATCTTTATCAACTAACTGCAAGAGAGTTCTCAGTTATTTAAGGGTTCAGTTTGTAGCTTAGTTGTATAGCTACAGATCCAGACTATTCATTGGAAGGCTATTCATGTTCGTATTTGGCCCCATCCTTAGATTTTCTAGGTCAAAATTATATTTTGCTGCATTATGTGAAATTTTAAAAAATTTAGGTCAACATTTGTTATGTTGGAGTATTTCCAAAGCTGCTTCCTAAGGAAAAAAAAATAGCTTTGTTTTTAGATAGCTTTGTTGTAGTTTGCTCCCTTAATATAAAAGCGGTATGATGAGGTTACTAGTTAGACTCTAGATTTTATTCATGTATGTGATTCTTAGGTGAACATGTGTTAGCTCTAATTCAGACGTTGGACTATATGAAACTGGCACCTCCCAGAGCCCAGATTTGATACTGAAGAAAATGCCAATGAGTTTTTTAACCTAGTCTTTCTTCTAGAATTTCTAAGTTTTTTTTTTCTTTTTCTTTTTCTGGGCATCACTGCCTCTGATGGTTGTGGACGCTACCCAGTGCTGCTCCTGAGAGCCACCACTGGATTTGAACCTCCAAGCTTACGGGCTGTAGTCCCGCACTCAACCACTTACGCCACCGGGGCTCAGCCTGAATTTCTAAGTTTTATACTTTAGAACTTGACTGCTGAAAAGCTGTATTCCTACTGTTCATTAATTTTGCTATTGAAAAATTAATGTCAGTGGACTGTCTTTTGTTTTGGGGGCATCACTGCCCTCTGGTGGTGGGAGTAGGAGACCCAGCCTTGCTGCTGGACTTGAACCTCCAACCCAGTGGGCCGCAGTCACGCGCACAACCACTATGCCACCGGGGCTCAGCCCCTGAACTGTCTTTTAATGATCATCTTTATTTAAAGAAGCAAGTATCTGAAACTTCTAATGACCCCTGTCTTAGACTCTCTAGAAGTGAAATTAGAGAAGCCTATATATGTATATACAGCATGCTTCAAAAAGTTGGTGAAAAATTTTGTTATCTCTGAATAGTTAAAGCTCATTTATAATGTGTATATGTATATAATATCAGCCACTATCGTGTGTGTATGTATATATATTTATACACACATGCACACATCCACACACACTATAAATGAAACTAAATATTCAGGTCAATTTTGAACCTTAGTAGCCCTATAGGACTGAGTAGTACTGCTCTATAAAGGTTTTATAGCTGTAAATTTCTTGGAGTGACTTTTGGGATTGAACTGTTGTCCTTTTGGGTAACTGTTCAACACTTAACTGAGTATTCCATTAAGACTGTGTGTGTGTGTGTGTGTGTATACCTATCTATATCTAGAGAGAGAGAGATTGCATCTTTATCTCATTAAAATGACTCCTAAGACTGTGATGTCTGGCATGTTCCAAATATATGCACTACATATTTGTTTGGAAGCTTCTCCTGAATCATGTGGTTGCAGAGGAGACAGACCCACAATTGGCATATTAGATGGCAGCTTGTAACCTTACAGGGCTACAGAAGCTGGTGAATTCCCTTATTTACAGATCAAGGGACAGATTGCTAACCCCAGTACCAGAAACAAGACAAGTGAACTAAATGCAAAATCCAGAGCAATGGAGAGCATTACCAGGACATTCATATATTAGGGGACTTTAAGGAATACAGTTGATGTATGGGTTATTAATAAAGCTGTAAAAGTCCCTAATAAATTAACATTTTTTAAAAGTTCACAGAAAAATGACATTAAATGATAATAATTTTTGGGCTGACCCCTGGTGGTGTAGTGATTGTGCGCAGGACTGCAGCCCACCAGGTTAGAGGTTCAAAGCCAGCAGCAGCTCTCCAGGAGCAAGGCTGGGCCTCCTGCTCCCACCACCAGAGGGCAATGATGCACCCACCCCCCCAAAAAAAGATAACAATTTTTTTCTATGAACTTACTGAAGTCTCTATATACTCGGTATAGACAGCATCTTCGAGTATAAATGTTCTTTACATCAGATTAAAGGCATGGCCTGAGTGTGGGTATGGCTTTAGTCACACCCACTTGTAATGCCATGCCAAAAGTTTACACCTCATGCTGATCCTATTTCACTAACAGAGAAGTTAGGATTTGCAACGTAAAATGTATGATAATTATATATTACTCAATAGAGGACAGTTACTGCAAATCATAAATGCAGGACAACAACAGGATACTGGCCAGGTTGAAACATAGTATATGCATCACTGTCCACCTTGAGAACTTTTTGACAGCATTAATTTTTATACTTGCATTGCCTTTCACGTCCATTTCTATAGGATACCAACAACTGGCCCTGTTTGCCTTTGTTTTTCCTCTTGTTCTCATCATGGTGAGATAATACTGTACAAAGTTAAATTTTTTAAAGGGTGGGAATGTTTATTTGATTCATAATTTGCAGTAATTTTTAGAACTAATTTTATCAGTTTTTTGAGTCATTCCCTTACCTTATTTATGTCATTGGAGCTGAGTAGAATGGTATTAAAGTCCTGAGTAAATATCAATGTATTTATTGTACAGCATAAAAAATTTGTCAAAAGAAAGAGCAGTGACTGTGAAATAGCCTTAGACACTTCAAAGGAATTATATATATATTTTAATTGATTTTTAAGTGTTTTGTTTCCCATTGGTTCTAGACAAGTCAGTAGGGGAAGCTTGACAATTAGTTTTTGACTATTCTTAAATTTGAGGCTATGATACTACAATAGCATGTTTATTTTTTGGGGGGTGGGAACATCTCTGCCCTAGTGGGAGTAGGAAGCCCAGCTTTGCTCCTGGAGAGCTGCTGTTGGATTTGAACCATCAGCCCTGTGGGCTGCAGTCCTGCACACAACCACTATGCCACTGGGGCTCAGCCCTAGCATGTTTATTAAAACAATGTTCTACACCTGGTATTTTAGGACATTTAAAGCAGATGGATCGAGAGTGGTTGTATAATGATTCATTTCTCTTACATTTTGGATTGTGGGGCTGCTTTTGGTTTAATTTGGACACTTTTTGCCATTACTGAAGTAGGCTTTTTAAATCTTGGATTTTAGTTTTTATTTCATTTTAATCATGTGTTTCACTTAATTATCTGATTGCCAAGAAAGAAGGAAAAGTCCTGAAGAAGAATAGCACAGCTCAGGCTCTTCAGAATTGACATGAGCGTGTTTTCTACCTTAGCTGGTTTAATCATTGTCATCTGACAAGAGCATCCTACCTACCAATTGGGAGGTTTATGTAAAGAGGTATATAACTTCAGTGCTAGAATTTTTGAGCATATATTCGAATCTTAGTTCTTTATTTTTTTTTTTTTTAGCAGAGAAGCGGGTCAAGAAAGGTTAAGTAGATTATATTAGGGTCACATAATGAGTTTGTACTCATATATAGAGTCTTTGTGAGTCTGAATCAAGGCTGCTCTTGAATCATGTGGTGGCAGATGCTGACAAAGCTAGCAGTGAATTTGGTGTACATACATATTGGGTGATGGATGGTTTTTATTTATTTATTTCTTATCTGTATTTTTTAGAATTGTGATCTTACTTGTGTAATTTTTAAAAATTATGCATAAAAATTAGGGTTTGAGAAAATAGTTCCCCCTGAAAAATATTCATGCCTTTTCTTGTATAAATTTTTTAGGGCTAGTATAAAATTTGACTCAAGAGGGGAGTGGAGAGGGAGGGGAAAATGAGGAGCTGATACCAAGGTCTTAAGAAGAAAGCAGATGTTTTGCAAACGATGAGGGTAACAAATGTACAAATGTGCTTCGCATACAATAGATGTTTGTATGGATTGTAATAAGAGTTCTACGAACCCTCAATAGAGTGATTTAAAAAAAATTGACTCAAGATGAAAAAAGGATGTTCACCTGTTTTCTTGTACTCCATGCAGTTAATCATCGTACTTTAGAGTCTTCTGCATAGTTCTTCAGTTAACCGCCTCCTTTCCATCTTCAATTCTGTCTAATTTCTGACTCTTTGAGGCGACTGTAACTGCTATCCCACAGATCTACTTCAAAACCTTATAGACTTGCCTATTTTAAATATTGCAGATAGTTCATAAAGTGATTTAAACTTGACTGTCCCATATGCGTTCTCATAATCTTTGCTTTAAAAACACTTTAGATTCTCTAGGAAACATTGATCTTGCTTCAGTCCCTAGTCATGTTATCTTCTGTTTGTCAATTGCTCCATGTCAGCTGACTATGTCTTGATTTTTTTTTTATTCTGCTTTTTCTCATCCCTTCCTTCAGGCTCTTCTCTCATAGTGCCTTATAATATTTAATTTATGCATATAGTTTTTCACACTGTATAATTTCACAATTTATGTTGGTGTACTTCTCGAGCAAATATACATTATAGCAAATATACGTTAGTAATTGCAGGGTCTACATATAAGAGGCATGTCATAAGCTGCTATCAGGTAAGCTTCTGACTCCTGCAATCCTATGTTCTACCAAGGAAATGAAGTCAGCCCTATAACGTTTCCACAGTTGTGCAGATTAGATTGTTCTAGTTCACAGGGTTCTCAGAGCTTGAGTTTTACAAAAATTTTATTTTTTTATTGAAAATATGTACATCAAAACATACATTTAATAAATTTTGACATGCACCATTTACATTCTTTGAGTTGTACATCAGCTGGTTAATTGTATGTAGTCTGAAAGCTCTGATGAACTCTTTTCAGTATCATTAAAAAAAAAAGCCCTCCAAAACAAACCTACATTCTGACTCCAAGCAACTATTTATAGTGTTTATGAGATTGTATATCTTTACAGAGTCAGGTAGCTGCATCTTACGCTTATGGAGTAGTGGGTGCGTTTAGAAGCACAGAGCCTGTCTTACTTTCCTCGAGTGGCTGGTTGGTCTAAACTGTCTACATTGCAGTGGCTGCACATTCCTTGTACTGGCTGGGAATTGAATCTGGTCACCTGTATGCAAGGCAAGAAAAAGAAATCTACCACTGAACCACCAATCTTGAGGCAAGTGGTGGACCTCAGCAAATGTGTCATGAGTGATTAAAAGAAGCTTCCAGTCTAGGTGATGCAGATGTACTTTCAGAATTTCTGTACTTTCAGAATTTTAACTCGTGTAGTGGAGTCACAGAATACAAAGATTGTGTTTTCTGTACAAAAAGGGTAGATAACCTTATTTCATGTAAGACATATGAAGCAGTTTCAAAAAATTCATGGAAAATAGAATGAAGATAAAGTGGATTTTTTCCATGAGCTTTTTGGATCCTCCATGTATATTTGAAGATTCTTAACAGGAATTGCTAGGATTTTTTTCCCCCAGAGAACCAGAAACAAAGCCATTGCTATATTGCTACATTGATTTACAACTCACAGTGACCACGTACATGTGCTTTATTCACTAACTGTTCTGTAAGGTTTTTCTTTATGGAATTAGACTGGCCTTTCTTCCTCAGAGTTGTTTAAGTGGGTTTCACTCACCAGCTTCTATATTAGCAGACAGTCATAACTGTAATCCAGGTTAGAGAATAGAGGTTAGAGAGAACAGATTCTGTTCATGGAAGAGCCAAATGTTTGACAGTCTTTTCAAAGGTCATTTTAGCACAAAGGAGGATGGAAGAGAATTGCCATGTATAATGCTTTGACAGTTTGGAGGGGAAAAGCCAAATAGATATTTAGGATATAGTATGAGTAAGTACTGATAACCACATGAGTAAATACCAACAGGGCAATCCAGGGTTATTCTGCTATTTCTCTTTCTGAAAATTGGATAGGCACTGCTGTGCCATTGTAAGTTAGTATATACAGATAAGGGCGGTGGCAGGCCAGTGGTAGAATTCTTGCTTTCCATGGGGTTGACTCAGAACAGTTTTAATAGTTCTGGTGGGTTTCAGCAGAGCCTCTAGCCTGCAATTAGGAAGAAAGGCAGGCAGGTTATCGACCTCAGAAAACCTGCCAGTTTAAACTGTAGATCTCAGTGTCCTATTTCTTTTGTATTGTAGTTGTCTTGAGTCAGGGATGGCTTGGTGTCAGCTAATAATAACATACAGGCGATATTTGGGGTGTGTAATGGATTTAATTTTGGACTCGATGACCTCAAGACATTTAGATAGGGTCTGAGCTTAGTGTGACATGCATTATAAGGGATCTTCAAAAGAATTTTTCCCATGAACTTTTTGGAGCTTCCCCTTAGATGATATGTCAGTAAGTCAAAAAGTATCCCTACAAGGGTTCCATTTCTCTCTCTCTCTCTCTCTCTCTCTCTCACACACACACACACACACACACACACAAAACTTTGTTCCAAACAAAACCTGTCCCCATGATCAGTAGCTGACTGCAGACAAGTTCTTGGTGATATGCTTGTCTTAGTCTGGCTAAAGTACTGTCCAAAAAAAAAGGTGTTTTGTGCCATGGGAAAATTGTTTTCAGGTCAAAATTCAAGCAGACATCTTCCCAAATGATTGAAGTTTTGCAGCAAACTTACAGGATTGCTGTCCCATATAAAACAAGTTCTTCGATGGATTAAATGTTTTAAGGAAGACCTAGAAAACATCAGAGATGAGCCGAGAGAGGGGAGATCGCCAGAATCAGTGAATTGAGAGGTGGGCTCAAGTCCAGAAACTAGTCATACAAGACTCTACAGTTGTCATTGATATAATATCTAATGAAGGTAGCATTTTACATGATTTGGGTATTGAATTGTACACCTTGGCTTCACCCAGCTTTTGGCTTGATAGGAATATCAATAACATGACATAAAAAACAACAGCATGTTCAAAGAACAGATCTTCTGTGTTTTAAACAAAATCAAAGCTAATGGAGATGATTTTATAGAACAAACCACTACTGGGACAATTATTGGATTTACCAATATGATCTAGAGAATAAAGTCCAATTAAAACGGACTTTTAAGGGGGAACTGCTGGACCAGTTCATTTCAAGGCAGAGAGGCCAGCTCAGATGGTTAGGATGACTCCTGGAGATCCCATTGGGGTATTTCTCAAAGGACACAGAATGATCAGGGAAGCTTGTATGACAAAATTGTAAGTAAAATAGAAAACTATATTGGTAAGAAAATTGTCGAGCTAGTTCCACTGGGGAATTTTATCTACCTTGATGATATTCATTCTCCAGGGTAGCAAAGGCTGCCCTAGGTGGTTTTTGTTGAGAGACCTTACCCCATCCACACTGTCTATAGCTTTGTTCCTGCTACCTTCAGACTAGCCCCCTACACCGCTCCCAAGCCCCACACACCTCTACACATGCACTCAAATGCCAAGAACATTTAAAAGGAACATGCTGTGGAGGCCCTCAGAAGATCCCTCAGAGATGCACAGAGTGCTCTCTATGTTGCTATGTTGTAAGTGTGCTATGTTGTAAGTAGAAGATTCTAGAATTCCTCAGGAAAAAGGTTATTGATAGGTGCTCTTGAGGTGGTTCCCAGGCACCGCGACTTTGATGTTTAACAGAACAGGACATTGCCCAGCCCTGCGCCATCTTCACTGTTGTCATATTGTTTAAGCTTATTATTGCAGCCACTGTGTCCATCCATCTTTTTAAGGGTCTTCCATTTTTTCACTGCCTCGATACTTTACCAAGCATGATGATGTCCTTTCCAGGGATTTGATATCTCCTGATAGCTTATTCAAAATTTATGATATGAAGTTTTATTTCTGTATTCCATCTAGAGAAGTCAGCATGTATAGTTGTCATTTGTGTTGTTGACAAAAAGGTATTTGTTATGAAGTTATTGAGTTCAACACATTAAACATTATGGTCAGGAATCAAAAGGCTGTGTACTTTTATAGTGACAATTTGTTTTTGATTCTTATTTGCTGAGTTCTTGATACTGGGTATGAAAATCAGTGGCAAAACTGGATGGTTAAGTGGGAAAGATATTTTTCTGGTTTTCTACCCTGCACATATAAAGACAGCACAACTTGAACCCAGACTCACAGAAAACTGCTGTTGTGTTTGCCCCAGTAACATAATCAGTCAGGCTATGAATTTCAAGTTCTCAAGAACTGATTCATCAGTTTAACTCCTAGAGTGTAACTCATTAACTCTGCAACATTGTCTTTATCCTTTTTAAATCAAAGTGCAGTATTTTCACAAAAATTATATGCCATTGGTAAATTACAAGCTATATTTGAACTGGTCTTTGACTTTTCTATGTGTTGATTCTGTGGGAGAGGAGAGATTCTTTCAAATAGAATTTTCATACTTTTTTGTTTTGGTCATCACTGCCCTCTGGTGGTGGGAGTAGGAGGCTCAGCCTTTGCTCCTGTGGAGACGCTTCTAGAATTGAACCTCCATCCCAGTGGGCTACAGGCCTGTGCACAATCACTACGCCCCCGGGGGTCAGCCCAGAATTTTCATTCTTTTGCTTATATATATTCTCATCTGGGCCAGTGTTCCTCTGTAAATAAATTGCAATTATGTAAATAATTTGATCATATAATTAATTTTCATGTTAAAAGGTGCCATAGAACATTAGAATTTGAGGGTTACTCTTTTGTCTTGCTGGTTTTGATCACATCCGGTTGGACTATGAGAGTAAGTTTACTACACTTCTCCTTAACATAGGAAGTTTGTTTTTCCCTTTGGGTGAGGACCAGAGGACATCTGACTTCACAGGAGGAAGAAAGGAGCACATTACCATTTGATCAAAGATGATTTCTATGAAGGGAAACGTTTTTACCAATTCTTATAAAAGCCTTCCCTTACATGGCATTTTGTATTTCTCTCTTGGGTTTGATAATTTGTTGCAGTAGCTACAAGGAACTTGCAGGCAATATTCCAGAGTATGGGGTTTATTAGAGCAGTAGCAGAGTACAACTTGGGATCTGAAATGACTGCGAAGTAACAGGAACAATTCAAGATACAGTTTGTGATCTGGGCAACAACTTCTTGCCTTCTGCTTAGTTTTCTTTGCTCAGCCTCCTCGTCTAGCAATGCTTTCCTGGTTCCTGCCAGCTAGTGCCACCATTGCTCTTGCTACTGCTGTACTGCTGACTCTCACTGTCTTAAAAATTTTTTTTTGTTGTTTTTTGGTATGAGTTTACATAGTAAACTGGGATCCCATTAAACAATGTCTGTACATATTGTTCAGTGACATTGCCTACACTTTTCATGTTATATCAACATTCTTTTTTTAAAATGATTTTCTTGATATATTCGCCACAAGTCATATACCCTCTTAGTTAAATCCCTTTTAAAGTGGGTTGTATACACTTAATCACAATCAGTTCCAATGTTTCCTACCGCCCTCCCGCATTCCTTGTTTGCTCCCCAAATCCCTCACTCTGCCTATCTTCACCACTCAGTTCCCCACATCCCTGAAAAACCATTGCATCCATTATTATTTGTATGCATCAACTCCTTTTGCATTTTTTGGGGGGGCTTCACTGCCCTCTTGTGGGAGTGGGAGGCCCAACCTTGCCCTTGGAGAGCTGCTGCTGGATTTGAACCGCCAAGCCAGTGGGCCGCAGTCCCACACTCAACCACTATGCCACCGGGCTTTTGCGTTTTTCAAACCGGGAAACTCAGCAGTAGCAGTCAAAACAAGAACAAGAATTAAAAATATATATATAAATAACAAATAAAGAAAAGACCACCATCAATATTTAAAAAGCCAAGGAAGAAATTTTTGTTCTGGAACAAGCAAGAAATTCTTGAGACTAGATCAAATTCAGATTGGGTCAAGATGGAGGTCGGTTGATCAAGTGTCAAATTATGCCTTGCTTGATCCACCAAAATCCAGACTACAGATTTCTCTATCTGATAGTACAACTGTTTGAATCCCTTGCCTGTGATTAGAAGGCATTTGTGAGAGGCTTAATCTAACTTACACTCCGTAGATGGATTTTGGGTTCGCATTCCCCTGCATGCTTCCTTCCCTCCTCGCCCCCATCCTACAACTTTCCCTTCATCATATTTGGATTTTGTTATTGTCATCTTTGGATCACGGACTTGGCTGACTCCTCACTTACATGGCTGCTTGTTTGGATATCAGCCTTTAAGACCCCAGACACTATTCCAATTGATAGCTGGGGACCATCTGCTTTCTTCACTTCACACTGCTGTTGCACTCATTTCTTCAGAGATCCTTTCATGAAGGTGAGTATTGAGCAGGCCCATGTTATCAGAGCTAACTGTTCCTAGCTTGGGGCTAGGGTTTAGTGGTAACCTAGAATCTGTCTGCTTCATTACCGGGTATGGGAAGTTCTCAGTACTGGGAACCCAGATCCAAAGGACTTTGCTCACTCCAGGCTTCTCTCTGTGAAACCCAGGAGGAGCCCAGGTGGTGAAGTGGAGCACAAGTGAATTTTATTGTGTTTTAAATTTTTTATGAAAATTTCAAATATAAAAAATAGAAATAGCACAATAAGCTTCCTGTTCCTATAAGCATTTTTATTAACTTTTGGCCAACCTTATTCATCTATTTTTCTTTTTAAAACTTTTCCCATATGCCTCAGATCTAGAATTATTTTGAAGAAATTCCAGATCTCATTGCCTCCATAAGTATTTCATCATGAAATTCTAACATATAACTATATCGTACTTTTATTCCAGTTTAAAATATGCAGTAACTTGGTAATGCTATTAAATATTTGGACATTATTTAGAATTGGCCAATTTCTTTTCATTTTACTTGTCCTCCTGCTATTTTCCTTCTTCCACTATATTTTTGTTAAAATATTGGATCAAATAAAATTTACACACTCTAGTTTTTTGGGAGTGAGGAGGTAGGTGGTAGGTACCAGTTTATTTTGAACATTGGTTGTTAATGAAAGCCTAAGTGGATATTGCGGTACAATTTATAGAAGAGATAGACCTATATATATAGGCATTGCCTATATATTCCCATTTTTTAATCTACAGATTCCTTATTCCCTTCTCCTGAATTTCATTTGTTGAAGGGACCATAAGATCATTTGTTGAAGGACAAAAGAACATTTGCCTCACACTATGAATTTTACTTAGCTCACCTCCATGGTGTAATGAAATATTTCCAGTCTTCTGTGTTTCCTTAATCAGTGTCAGGTTTGATTTTCTTTTGTCCCCCGCAGGACTGTTCCCTAAGTGGTATTGCATATTTTTCTGTGGAGACACACAGTAGCTGGTATTCTGTAGCCCTTTAACTTTGTGGTGGTAGTTTTGTTAGTAATCATTGTTAGATCCCTAATGAATTGGACTTTTCAATATGGTGATTGTCTAATGCTTAGACAGAAATTACAGGCTGTCTTCATGCTTAAAAGGCTTATTAGGGAAGTTTGTCAACTTCTAACTCAA
This sequence comes from Nesogale talazaci, assembly GCA_004026705.1. Lineage (NCBI taxonomy): Eukaryota > Metazoa > Chordata > Mammalia > Afrosoricida > Tenrecidae > Nesogale > Nesogale talazaci. Next base: position 1,673 of record PVJH01037746.1, on the reverse strand, counting down.
GTGAGACCTGATCAGGTTACAGTTGGTTATCAGAACTTGTTAGGTCTGCTAATAAGTGCCCTCAGGGCCACACCACTCTGCCGTGAGCCTACACCCTAAAGCATTCAGCTCATAAAGCTATGTGGGTCACCAGATCCACCTCCTGGAATAAGTGCCCAGAGGCACCCACTCACAAGCCAACCTCCTGCCCTGAAGTACACTCAACTTTACTTGAAGGAATTAGGCCTCTAGGCTGGGAAGTCAGTCCACCAGTGGTTTGCATGTTCTAGCTGCCAGTTCTGCTGCTTTTCCTCAGATAGTGTAGCTGTCTTCTGTACCGAGGAGGTTCACTGTGCAAGAATCTCTGTGCCAGAGAACTCCCTCCACTCCTTTGTCTTGCTGGTAATGAGACCCCTCCTCTTGCTTCTCAGAGTGCTCATTTTATACCCAACAGGCTAGGATTACAGGAAATCTTAGTTCCATTTACTCACAGGTGAATCCGATCACCATCTTCCTCCACCTTCTTACCAGGCCCATGGAAGAATCAAGTCATTTGGTGGGAGTTAGAGACTTTGGCTAGAAGAGCCACATTAAATCATTCGCTGCCCCTGCATCGTTTTTCAAAATGGAATTTTTTAAAGCGTCTTTATGATCTTGTTAAATCAAATATTTGAAGCATTCCAGCCCATGGCAATTGTTAATCGTACTGATCCCACTTCTAACCACGGTGTCTCTACAGGTTGGCTCTTGAGGCCTTTTGACATGTCCCAGTAGTTTGTTCTAGCATGACAAAGGGCTCTAGGCTAATCTTGAAGGACTCCTAGGCTTGGAGTTAGACCTACCCTTCAAGTACATACTGTTGGTTGGTTGGTTTTAGTGGCACTGTCAACAGTAAAGTGATTGAGAAATTTTTTTTAAAAAGCAAATATGTATATTTATTAAAAATCCTTTCTTAGCTTAATCATTACTATAATTAATACTCCTAACTCATTTGTAAATGAACTTTAAGGGAAAAAAATGTAAATATGCTGATACAAAGGAAAGATTATTTGTTCAAAATTCTACAAGCTTACATGAATGAAATTTGATCATCCTATGAATGTGAACATTTTTGTTTTCAATTATTTTTAAGAGGATATGTCCTTTGTATTCTCAATTTAATATTTTTTCATTTGTTTGAAATGAACTTGTATGTCACTGAAGGCTCCAAAGTTCACATCAGTTTTACTTTCCCCCCTTTTTTAGCCACTCATACCAATATTTACATCTGGAGGAATTTCAAGCCTGTGTGTGTTCCCTCTAGGCTCTTTTTATTAAAGAAGCATATTTTTTGTTGTTGCACAGCCTATTCATTTCAACAAATGAGATCAGTAATAGAATCCCTTGAAGCCTCCATAAATGTAGTTCTCTTTTTTCTCCTCCTATCTGTCCTCCCCCCTCTGTAATTATCTGTTTTTCCCTCTCCCTGCCCCTGATCTCTGGCCTCCTGTAGTATTCCAAGTCTATCTTTGGGTGTAAAAACCACTTTCCTTTATCTTTGTTTTTCCTTATAATGTGTAAGATTGATTAACTTTGCTAAGCATGATTTTTTTTCTTGCTTTGTCTATGTCTTTAGGTGATTATGAGACTTTTCTTTGTTTTATTTTTATTAATGCATAATATTCCCTTGTATGAGTGCTTGTGCCTTCTATAAG
>PVJH01037745.1:0-17683 GCA_004026705.1 Nesogale talazaci | reverse complement strand
AAGGACATTGCGTTTGGTAAGATAGAGGGTCCCCCCGAACCATGCAGATCCTCAGTGAGTCAGATGGACCCAGTAGCTACAACCGTGGGCTCAAAGATTAACAAGTGCGAAGACGGGGCAGGACCGGCCACTGTCTCGGTCTGTGGCACTGAGTGTGTCTGAGGCTGAACCAGTTGGACAGCACCTACTAGCTAGGGTGAAGGAACAGGGGGCTTCGGACCAGTCAAGAGGCCGGCAGGAAGATGCATTCTCCTGAGGGATAGTTCTGAGAAGGAACCCTGGTGGCATAGTGGGTTCCATGTTAGCTGCTAACCACAGGGTCGGCAGTTCGACCCCAGCGGTGGCTTCTCGGGAGAAAGATGAGACGTTGGAACTTGTGGCTGAAGTTAGGTGCAGGTGCCAGGCCAGGGTCCATGACAGAGCCCCTTCTTAGGAACCTTTCCCTTCAAAATGGGCAAACCCAATCCAGACACACTGCCTTTGTGTCCGTTCGGACTCATAGTGACCCTCTTTGACAGGATTGAACTGCCCCTGTGGGTTTCTGAGCTACAAGCTACAAACTCTTGCCGGGAGCAGAAAGTCCTCTGGTCCTCCTGAGGAACAGCTGGTGATTTCACACTGCTGACCTCCCAGTTAGCTCAGCGGCCCAGCACATAACCACTCCGACCCCAGGGGGCCTCAAAATGGGCAGTGTTGACTATTTTACAGTGCAGTACCCCACTGGGTGTATTCCAAGTCATTTATGTAGCGGAGAGGATAATGATCTGGGGGCCTCACTTCCCCACCTGGTGAGTGAACAATTTTGTCCTAGACCAGCTGTTCTCAATCTGTGGGTCTCGATCCCTTTGGGGCTCCAACGACTCATTCCCAGGGGCTACCTGATTGATAACAGCAACAAAATGACAGTTTAAGAAGTAGCAACAAAAATAATTTTAGGGGGGGCTGAGCCCTGGTGGTGTAAGTGGTTGAGTGCGGGACTGTGGCCCGCGGGCTTGGCGATTCAAATCCAGTGGCAGCTCTCAGGAGCAGTGCTGGGTAGCTCCCAGGACCACCAGAGGGCAGTGATGCCCCCAAAACAAACAAACAAACAAACAAACAAACAAATAAATAAATAATTTTATGGGTGGGTGGGGGTCACCACCACATGAAGAACTCTAGGAAAGGGTCTCGGCATGAGGAAGGTTGAGAACCACTGCCCTAGACTGTTCCTCAAATATAAGATGACTGTGAGGTGGGAAAATGATGCCCCACCCCTGTATCTCTTTTGTGTGTGTGTGTGTGTGTGTGTGTGTGTGTGTGGCTTCACAGCCCTGATGGGAGTAGGAAGCCCAGCCTTGCTCCTGGAGAGCTGCTGCTGGATTTGAACTATGAACCCTGTGGGCCACACAGCCACTACACAGCCACTACACCACCAGGGCTCAGCCCCGTACCTCTTTTAAAGCGATGAGGCATGACTTTTTTCAAAAGAGATTTGAGAGCCCGGGGCACCTTGGATGAAAGAAGTTTAAGTGAGTTAGGGAGCATAGACCCGTGTTTATTTCAGTTGTATCAGATTTGCATACTGTTTCGGAAAGGAAGGGTGTCATTTTACAGGCAAGGTCTAAATTACAGTATTTGTGATAGGGCTCAGGGTTGGTCTGGATAGTGTGGTTTGGGTTGGTTTTTTAAGCAAGAAAGCAGGCTGTAGCCCCTGAGTCTCCAGGGTGCTTCCACTTTGGCCTGCCTCTCTGGCATCCTGGAGTCCCTTCCCTGGGAAGATTGTTCCGGAGGTGACTTTGACCTTGGGTGTCAGTGACAGGCACCCTGCACGCCTTCTGAGAAGGGTCCCTGGTGACGTCATCCGGAGAGCCGCGGCCAGGGCAGTAAGGTGAAGCAACTCGGTCTTATCAGTGGTCAGTCTCAGGTCTGGCTGTCCCTGAGCGGAGGGAAATTGATCCCACAGCCTGGCTGTTTCCAACTTTCTCTCACTTCCTCCCTGAGAGCTCACATGCAAGGTGGCTTTGGCTTTATTTTTGACGGGAGGAACCTTTCCCTTGATGATCGTTCCTGAGTTGGCGAACTCATAGTTCCCGTTGGTCAACTCTGGCTCTGGAAGGAAGCTGGTGAGGGATTCTGATGCGCAGGTAGGGAGACATTTAGCCGGACGGGTCCATCATTGGCTTCTTCCACCATTGCTTTGCCTTTGAAGGGTAACGTGTAAGCTGATTTGGGGGAGGGGAGTGAAGGGGCAGGAGGGCTCCCCTTTAGTGAGGGTTTTCCTGGAGGGAAGCAGAGGAGAATTGGAGGCTCCTGTGATGTGTGTGTGTGTGTGTGTGTGTGTGTGTGTGTGTGAATGCCCGTGTCGGGGAAGTCTTTTGGGATGTGAGAGTCCTAAGATTATGCTTTTTCATGATGAGCTGAAGCTGTCCTGATAGAATTTAGGGACTCACATGAACAGGGGAGGGCATGGGTTGATTCAAGTTGTACGTTCGTCTCAGCTTTTGAGCTGTGCGATGCTTCACGAGGCTCTAAGTCAAGGACTCAGAGGTGGGACTCACCCAGAGATCCGGATGGAGGCTGGGCGAGCAGTGCACCGCATCTCATCTCCAGGATTCAACAGAGCCTCTGCCCCTTCTGCTAACGAGCCCGGGTGGCCCACTGGGCTGCTTACCTCAAGATCAGCAGTTCAGACCCATCAGCTTCCCCATGGGACAGTTCTCCGTACAGATGTACAGCCTCTGAAGCCCCAAAGAACAGTTGTCTCCTTTGCACATGCTGGGCCCACCTTGTTGGCTCCCCCCCAACCCCATTCACATAAGTTGTCCCTGAGGCTCGAGGTGGGGTTCTGGGTGGGCTTTAACTGCCAACTCTTCAGCTAGTCGTCCAGGGGCCTAACCATTGGTTCCACTTAACTGTTAAAGTCCTCCTCTGCTGTAAGGCAATACACAACCTTCTTTCTTAGCGCCAGTTCCCCCACGTTTGGAGCCCTGGTGGCGTAGTGGTCAGCCCAAGGGCCGCCAACTGCAACATCAGCAGTTCGAAACCTCCAGCCACTCTGTGGGAGAAAGACAGGGCTTTCTATTCCCATAGAGAGTTCGTCTTGGAAACTCACAGGGGCAGCTCTGCCCTGTCCTAAAGGGTCGCCGTGGGTCAGCATTTTGCGGCCCCGGTGTCTCCATTTGGGGGGGAGGGGGGTGAAGTCGCAAGGCAGCAGTGGTCTCGGTGTGATACTGGCACCGTGCTCCCACCGAGGGTGCCTCTGAAGGGTGACTTCCCAGTCTTCTCAGATGTTGCTCCTCCGCCTCGGGGTCAGTGAGAGCCCAATTCAGCCATCAGGGGAGTCACCAATGCCGCCACCAATTCCGGCTTCTCAGCCTCCAGCGGCCTGCTCACTGGCCCCGGCAGGACGCTTGGCTCCCAGTGTGGCTGCTATTATGGAAGATGCCGCCTCTTTGAAACTGGTGCAGACAGCGTGTGTGGGCTGGACGCGGCTCCTCAGATTGCACCTTCCTGCTGCTCCAAGCGCCTGGCCGTCTTCCTTTTTAAAGGTCTTGTCAATTCCTAGCTTAAGCGAGGGGTGATCTAATAGATACCGGGGCCATCGGCCGACAGCTCTGCCTGATGTTCCTTTCCTGGTGAAAAGCCAGGCAGGCAGAGCACCCTGAGCTCATCCTTCCTGACTTCGTCTCCCTTCGGGTGTGAAGGACTTGAACGTCCTCTGGCGGGTCCATTCATTCATGGTTGCCCTCCGGTTTCTGGAATGATCCACTTCTCTCAGAAAGGTCACTCACCCCGCATTTCAGTAAGGTCTTGACACCAGCCGTGAGGGGTTTAGGATTCCAGCTGAGAAGGAGCTTGAAGGCCCACAGAGAGAGGGTGCTTCTCCTGACTTCCCAGGGGCTCATTCATGCTTTCAGAGAAGATGTCCTTCCTGGGACGCTCGCACAGTCGGGGTGGGCTGGGCTCCGTGGATGGGAGACGCCTGCCTCGCCAACGAAGACTTGACTTTCCCAACAGTGATGGGAAGTTGCTTTGAGTTCACTGTACCCCTCTCCCCATCTCCTTTTTGTGCAGCTGTCTTTGGCCAGATCCCGTTGTAGTCTCTAGGATCCTCCCACCTCCCATGCACCCCAACCTCAATCAAAAACACCCTTTCAACGCCAGAAAGGAGGCAGGCAGGGCCTGGGTGGGACCTATTGTTTACTTTCTCAAAACACATATAGACAAGCGCTGTGGTCACCCACTGCCCAAGTTAGGGGAGCCTTGGTGGCCTAGTGGTTTTGGTGTGCTTACGTATTGGTTTGCTTGCTGCTGGTCTGAAGTGTGAAACCACCACCTGCTCCCTGGGGGAGAGCTGTAAAGAGTGACAGTCTTGGGAACCGAGGGAGATGGTAGGGTCACAGTGAGTGCCATCAACTCGATGGCAGTGAGTTTGATTTGGGACAACCGGCGCTGACTTTGTGTCTGGCATCCTGTACTTTGTTTCCCAGCAGCAGCAGCAGCAGAGAGGTGACTTTCTTCCGATGACCTAGGGGTGCGTTAACGCTTTCCCAGAGCCTACTCAGTGTCTAGCCCGTGGTGAGTGTTCCTAAATGGTTAGCTGTGGCCCTTGGACGGGATGGTGTACCCAAATCTCTAGGTCATTGGCCGGTGCCGTCATTGTGTGGGAGCCAATGGTTGGCAGAGGCTTCAGGAGTCAGAGAATCAGGGATCCCTCCCCGACTCCCTCATTTGGGTAACCTTGAGCAGTCTGTTTCCACCCTCCGAGGCCTAATTCCACAACTTGGCGCTGTAGCTGGTTTCAGTGATGACGGCAATGATGATCACGACAGTCACTCTTTCTCAAATAACTACACCTTGCCAGCCATTGGGTTCAGCTCTTTCCCGATGTTGTCTTTTCTGGCAGTCGGAGTAGGGGTGGGGGAGGGTGTGGGGAGAGTTACAATTTGAAAGACCGAGGCTCCGAAAGATACAGTCATTGCATGTGGCACGCAGTCAGCAAGTGTCCCAAACCGGGAGCGGTGTGATTCTGTTGGGAGAATCCTTGGAGGGAGCGGCGGAGGGAGAAGAAGTGGGGGGATGCTAACGAAGGTGTGAGGAGGAGAGCTGATGTCCATGATAGCCGGTGACAAGGAGCTGGAAGTGCAGATCAGTATTTAAACACAGCAACCTGGTGACTGAATGTGCAGCGCAGGCAAAGAGGTCTGTACGCTGCCTGGCGAAGCAGGAGAGAGAGCCAGGACGGTGATGTCAGGGAATGGGCTGTCTGCTTGCGATTCGAACGCAGCTCAGAAACCACACTCACTTTGATGTCCGGACTTTCATCTCATGTGATGAGCTCTCTGGACCGCATTTTGCTTTCTGTTATCACAAGTCAAGATAAGCGTCTGTACCAATTTTAGACTCTAGTTTTCTCCTTTAGCCCCTTAGTTTCTGGACCGTCCCGGCTCAACCTTCTGGTGCAGCAGTGGAGATGTGGCACAGACTCTGGGGTTCCAGAGACACCTGCAAAGTACGGTGAGTATTCAACCATCTTGTTCTGAGAAACGATGTGTGGCACTTGGCATCTCCATTCAAAACCAGCCATTGAGACGATTCCCAGCTCTTCCATCCTTGTTTGTTCTAGGCAGAGGAACGGATTCCTCTTCTACCCCAAGGACTTGGGGACGACTGAGGGGTGGCTTAGCGAAGGTGAGCAGACCCCTCTTTGGGCGTTGGTATGATGTAGTTCAATTAATGGATCGTTGTACTAAGGTCAGGAGACATGGGTTCTCAACTCAGCCCCACGACTCTGAGCCAATGACAGGGATGTCTTGGGTCGCCTCTACAAGAAGAATGTTGGGAGAGATAGTCTCCAACATGCCTCCCAGTAGTCATGTTGAACTAGTCTGAGACAGGCTGCTCAGGTGGTCCAGAACTTTCAGAAGTCAGAACTGGGAGAGCAGCGGGGCCACTGGGGGAGAAAGATGGTGATTAGAGGTGAAGGGGGTCAAGTCAAGGTGGGAGTGAGTCTCTCATTGTGAAAGGGGACTGAGTCAGGCATCTGTTCACCCTTGAGCTCACCACTCCCTAAACAGAATAATTCCTTCTGTTTTGCCTGAGAATGGAAACTTCTCTTTTCCCTTCCTCACCCAAAGGGAAGAACTCCAGGTGAAGGCAGAGGGGAAGCCAGGCATTTGTGGACTGTTTCACATGCTGTACTGGGCCGTGGCAGACTTCAGAACATAGGTCAGCCTAGCACCTCCCTTGGTCTCCCACACCTAGGGACTTTGACTGGTGCATTCTGGATAACTCTTTGTAGATGGGGATATGCCTCTTTCCTGTTACCCTTGCACCGCCCCAAATGATAGACTCCACTTAGGAAACAGAGCATCCTGGTGCTTTTGGTCAGACACTTGAACCAGTTCAACTTTCCTTCGAACAAAATCCACTTGCTCAAGGACCTTTGAATTCTCCTATTCACTTTATATTTTCATTTATTATGTCTAAGACTGAGTAGCACAGGACTTGCCCCACAGTTCACCAACACCCAAGTTGTTTCCTGGGATATTGTTGTTGTTGTTGTTGTTATTGCATGTTTTCTTTCTCTCTTTCTTTATTGCTGTTCATGGCCCAATGCAAGTTATTGTTAATGGTGGCTATCAGAGCCTGGGGGATGTGAGAATTAGCTTCAAATGGCATAGGTTCAAGAGTTTCACTCCAGTAGTTCTGCTTCTGGAGAAGGTGAGAAGCATAATTCCCTGGGATGAACTGGTAAGTCAGCTTAATTTGGTTTCCCACCATCTCTCTACACTGAGACAGTGGGATCAGTTCTTCCTCTGCACTGAGATGAAAACTCAGCCAGGTCCCACCTTTTTTTCTGGTCATGCTTAGGCAACAGAAGGCCCATTAAGCCACACAGTGCTTACTGTGCCCCGTCCTTTCTCACTGGGCTGGGAGGCACAGGGAACTGCTCAGCTGGGGCGGCTATTTGGTTTCCAGCTTCCCGGGAGGCGGTGGTCGTGAGTGCTCATTGTCTCTTCTCTGAGCACATTCAGGGGCTTCTCAGAGACCTCTTCTCACATTTTTTTGGGGGGCATCACTGCCCTCTGGTGGTGGGAGTAGGAGGCCCAGCCTTTGCTCCGTGGAGCTGGAATCGAATCTCCATCCCAGTGGGCCGCAGTCCCGTGCACAACCACTACGCCACCGGGGCTCAGCCCCTCTTCTCACATTACTGGCATCTCTCACTTCCAAGTTATCTCGAAAAGGGCAAATTATTCTCCATTTTAGGTCAATGCTTGGAACTTCATCTTCTGTGGGGAACCAACACCCCCCAAAACCTCCCCTCCCCAACCGAAACAGTCCAACGGGCGGTGGTGTAACTGAGGAGTCAGTTAAAGAGACATCAGACAAGTGCTCACCTTCACAGTGGTGACTTCATGAGCCAGGTCCGCCAGAGAGAAGCGTACTGTAATCTTGGGAGTTTATATAAGGTCACGGCAGGCACATACATAACAGGAAGGGGCTGTACAACAGGCATACATGAAACAGGAGTGGGCCAAGCTAGTATTGGCACTAGGGGCATGCATACGATAGGAAGTCACAAATGTAACAAGGTGACCCGGGCTCCAGAATCAAGATGGCAACCTAACCTGAATTGGCTTGACCTTCTCTCCTTCTGGAGAACAATCCATTATCCTTATCAGAAGGGAATGGGTGGGCAATGGGGTTTGATTGCTTTAGGTATTGCCAACCTTCAGACAGATAACCTTCAAGCAGCTGACCTTCAAGCAGGTGTATAGGCGGTGACCATGTGTTTGCAAACAGCACCTTAGATTTGGCATTATTATGTGGGGACATCGGGGGGGGGGAGGGGGGGAGGAAGTTTTACTTAGGAGAGTGTGAGTGGGATTTGCCTCCAACCCATGAACATGAAGGTGTCCGCCCTGGGAGTCTTGGCCTCCCAGACTACGCATGGACGTTGAGAGTTTGCCCTCATACACTCTCATCTTGGTTCTGTTTCCCACTTTCCTCAGCTCTGAAAATCCAGCGAATCGCTTCTAGATGCTTCCAGCTGTCTTTTAGTGTGTCTAAGTGGCTTTCTTGGACAAGAGCTGACGCCAAGCCTCTCTTGCATGTGGTCCACATTAACCCAAGGAAACAATTACACATCTTTTGGCCCATCAGACCCCAGGAATGCAGGCTGACCCCTAACTCTGCAGTCTTGGTGTGGCTTCCCCAACTGCAGACATCTCATGCTTTCAGTGTCTCAGGGGATGGTCAGACACCAGTTCATCCTGTCCTCCAAGTTGCATGGGCAGACATCCAGCTTCCTGAGTGGTCCTGTTCAAGTCTTGCTCACTGACTTGAGATGAGGGCAAGTCCCCAGGAAGGCAAGATCATAGCACAGCAAGAACTTTCCCAGAATCGCACCCCAAAGAGTCTTCTGTTTCTTGTGCCCCTTCTGACCCATATACACCCTTCGTTGAGGAGAGGTTCTTGCCTCTTCTGTCACACTTGGGATGCGTGTATCTTTTGACACCTTTGTTAAGATGTATTTGACTTAGCTACTTGTTATCTGCGTATCAGTGAAACATAGCTGTCAAAATAAACCAATGATTTTGTGGCTGTTCCTGCTTAGGGACTCCTGTGTGGTGTAATGTCAGGAAAGGTGAGCGATTGTATCCTTTCAGCACATTTACTCACTCTGTATGCCGAGCAGCTCATCAGGGAAGCTGGATTCTACGAAGAAGAGTGCGACATCAGGCTTGAAGGAAGGCTGATTACAAACTCTGATAGGCAGATGACACAATCTTGCTGGCCGAAAGTGAGGAGAGCTTGAAGCCCTTGCTGAAGACTTAAGGACTGCAGCCTTCAGTGTGGAGTATAACTGAATGTAAAGAAAACCGAAATCCTTACAATCGGATCCATAGACATATCCTGATAAATGGAGATTGAAATTGTCAAGGATTTCATCTTGCTTGAATTGACACTCGATGAGGATGGAAGCAACAATGAGCAGAAACGACATATTGCACGGAGCACAGTCGCTGTCCAAGACCTCTTTATTTATTTTATTTTTTTATTTTTTGTTTTTTTGGGGGGGCATCACTGCTCTCCGGTGGTGAGAGTAGGAGGCCCAGCCTTTGCTCCTATGGAGCTGGACTTGAACCTCCGTCCCAGTGGGCCACAGTCCCGCGCACAACCACTACGCCACCGGGGCTCAGCCCCAAGACCTCTTTAGATGTCACTTTGAGGACTAAAATATGCCTAACCCAAGCCATGGTGTGTCCACCCCCCTGATAGACCTTGTGAAAGTTGAACAGCAGATAAGGAAATGTGAAGAAGAATTGATGCACTTGAATTACGGTGCTCAAACCAAACTCACTGCCAGTGAGTTGATGCCTTCATCTTGACCCTATAGAACAGGACAGAACTGCCCCTGTGATTTTTTCTGAGCCTGTCACTCTTCAGGGGAGTGGAATGCCTGTTCTTTTCCTGTGCAGTGGCCGGCGGATTCCCACTGCTGGCCGCTTGGACCACAGCCCAACACATAATCCCTCTGCCTCCAGGGCTCCTGAATCACAGCGATGCTTGAAAATAGCATGAAGGCCAGAGGAACAAACAAATCTGTCGTGGAAGAAGTACAGCCAGAATGTTCCTTACAATCAAGGATGGTGGGCTGAGCCCCGGTGGCGTAGTGGTTGTGCGCGGAACTGCAGCCCACTGGGATGGAGGTTCAAGTCCAGCTCCACAGGAGCAAAGGCTGGGCCTCCTACTCCCACCACCACCAGAGGGCAGTGATGCCCAAAAAACAAACAAAAAATCAAGGATGGTGAGACTCCATCTCACATGCTTAAGACATGTTGTGGAAGACAGATGGACAGATGGACTGACCAGTGGCTGTAACAGTAGGCTCAAACATAACAATTGTGGGGCGGGACAGGCTGTGTTTCCTTCTGTTGGACGCAGGATCACTAGGGGTTGGACCCAGTTCCACAGCATCTCGTAATAACTGCTTAGGATAAGGTTATTACAGTCCCTCTTTAAACTTCAAAATGAACTGGTGTCAAGCTAAGAACAACAACTCACATTGTGCGTGCTCATAATGTCAGATACTGTTTTCAGTGTGGTAAACACACTCTGTCATTTAATCATCCCAGGTCCCAGGAGGGAGGCATTTTCTCAATTTCGCATAGGAATAAACTGAGGTCAAGAGAGGTTGTGTACAGGGCGCAGTCCAGCACGGATGAAACACACGATTCTTCTGGTTCCATGAGGCTTCCTCTCCCCCCACTGTCATGAATCTAGCCCTGCCTTTCACAGGAGGCTAGACAGGAGCATGTGCACAGGTACAGAGAGGAGATAAGAGCTCATGACACAGGAAATTCAGGAACAGGAATCCAGGAACAGGAAGTCGCAATGCCAGGAGGGTAGAGAGAGGTGGGGAGAGAGGGAGTCAGAGGATTGACACATAGCAAACCCCCCCCCCCCGGGGGGGGACGGTGATGAACCACAGAAACCGTGGGGGAAGGGAGACTGTGGTCAGTGTAAGATATGAAAATAACTTATCAAGGATCATGAGGGTGGGAGGACAGAGGGAAACAAGAGCTGATACCAAGGCCTCAATAGTAGGTGCATGTTTGGAAAATAATGATGGCAACCCATTTCCAGATAAGCGTGATGTCATTGATGTATGGATTGTTTGAAGAGCTGTAAGAAACCCCCAATAAGATGATCTTTTAAAAAAGAGAGGTTGAGTAACTTGTCCCAGACCACACGGTTGGTCTCAGAGCTGAGATCCAAATGGAGGGAATCTGGCCCCAGAGTGTGCACTTTAGGCCACCACACTCTGTTGTGTCCTCCCAGGGAGGTGGGCCCCCAAAGTACAGGGATCAGGAAGGGGGACACACTGAAGACTGGGAAATGCTTAGGAGGAAATTGTAGAGTCTCGCCTCTGGCGTTCAAGCTCTTCACCCATGCCTTTTCCAAATGTATCTCCCCTTCTTCCCTTCGTTTGCTTTGGTCTTAAAAAAAAAAAAAATAACATGGATCAGCCCAAGTGAGTCTCTGCTGAGTGAGAATTGTGACCTATCCAGCACAGGTCGCCAGGCCTTTCTTCAGAATTTCAGGGTTGGTATTCCAGTTCCGAACCACTGATATCACCCAGAACTCCTCCAGTCTTTCTGTTGGTCATTGCCATCCCATTGATGCAGCTCTTAGTGAACCTGTGTGTACCTACCTACACACAGGCACTGCTCCAGAGGGCTTTCTCCAAGGCCTTTCAGAATCGGTTCACCAGACCATCCTCAGAGGTGCCCCTGGGCTTGAACTACCAACCTTTCAGCTAGTCATGCATACCGCCCAGGGACTCCTCCATGTTTTGGACCTAACCCACCAGCCACCCAACCTGCGGTGCACTTGCCCACTCCATGTTTCAGGGGTCATCCACCTGCCTTGCTACCATCCAAACCCCAGTCTGTCTTAGAGCCAAGGCCCATCTTTTCCACAACAGTGTCTTTGGTCAACAGTATTGTGTAGTCCAGCATTTTCTACTCGTATATCCAGGTTACACAGAGCTCACGGACAACATTCATGATTAAAGAGTTGAGGAAGGAGGACACTGAGTTATAAGGCAAGGTGTTCATCAGGAGGTAGTACAGAGTTCTTTTCAGGGCCGCTACTAAATGCCCAAAGGGCATGCCACTCCACTGTAAGCCTTAACCCTGGTGTTCAGCTCAAGCTCATTGGGTCAACAAACCCAGATTCTTCAATTAAGTGCCCGGAGGCACCCCACTCCACCAGCTGCTCATCACCACCCAAAGCACTCCGCTTTACTTGCACTCTGGGCTGTGAAGCCCACCACTCTGTCTCATGATCTGGCTTTTGGTTCAGCTGCTGCTCCTCTGTTGTCATGGCTGTCTTCTGGATCCAGGAAGTTCACTGTGCAGGAATCTCGGGGTCCAGAGGATAAGCTCCACTCCTGGCTTTACTGGTAATGAGATCTTCTCTTCGGCTCCTCAGAGGGCTTATTTTCCAGAAGCAGGAGGGCATGCCACTGTTGCTCGTAGGTGAATCCTTTTAGTCTCTTTCCTCACGGTCCTACCAGATCCATGCAGGGGACAAGTTCGTTTGGTGGGAGTTAAAGGCTTTGGTTAGAAGAACCACATGAAATTAATTCACTGCCTCTGCAACTACCTCTGCTGGGATGTTTTTGACTCTGCTTGCAATTTCATCATTTTAAGTTGGCAATCGGCAGTTAGTAAACAGATTCTGATCTCTCTCTGTCTCTAACTGCCTGCTGCTGATTTATATAAGGCCCTTGACTTCTCAAAACCTTGGTTTTATCATCTTTACAGTGTCAGTGTAGGAATGGACCAGATCCCTCGTGCTCCAATATTCTATATACATTTAAATACTTTATTTTTGCTGTTAAATATTTTTGTTACATATTTTATTTTTGTTCTGCTGAAGAACATGCATCAATTCAATCATGTCCACATTGTGCGGTAATCTGTGGTTTTGTGTTTACTTTATTGTCCTCAATGATATTTTAAGCTCTGGAGGGCTGGAACTTTGGCTCATATATTTTAGTCTATGCTGTGACTCTGCTCAAAGTTATACAAGCAGAGACATTTAATAATATTGGACTTTAATCAGCTTCCAGAGGTCACGCTCTCTGTGATCATCAGTGAGAACTTTTATTGTTTTGCTTTAATAAATTATTATTATTATTATTATTATTATTATTAGGGCATCACTGCTCTCTGGTGGTGGGAGTAGGAGGCCCAGCCCCACTGCTGGAATTGAACCTCCGTCCCAGTGGGCCGCAGTCCCGTGCACAACCACTATGCCACCGGGGCTCAGCCCTTAATAAATTATTTTATTGGGGGCTCATATACCTCTTATAACAATCTATACATCAATTGTATCAAGCACATTTGTGCATATGTTGTCACCATCATTTTCATTATATTTTCTTTCTACTTGAGCCCTTGGTATCAGTTCTTCTCTTTCCCCTCTCTCCCTCACCTTCCTGATCCCTTGATCAATTATAAATTATTATTTTCATATCTCACACTGTCCACTCTCTCCTTTCACTCACATTCTGTTGTTCATCCCCATGGGGTGTGGTGTGGGGGTTCAGGTCAATCCTTGTGATCATTTTCCCTTTCTCCCCCTTCTTCCCCATTTTCCTCTTAGCCTCATGGTGTGGCCACTCTCATGACTGTTCAGAGGGTTGTCTGTCCTGGACTTCGTGTGTCCAGAGCTCTTATCTGTACCAGTGTCCATGCTCCGCTCTAGCTGTATTTGTAAGATAGAACTGGGGTCATGACAGTGGGGTGGGGTGGAGGGGGTAGAGGAAACATTACAGAACTAGAAGAATGTTGACCTTTATTGTTATTCTCTTTCAAGCAACAGTAATAACCGGAGTTTGGATGCCCAATCTGCTTCTCTTTCCTTTCAGCAAATCTGATGCAATTGTGGAGTCCTTGGGTAGTATAAAGTGGGTTACACGATTTCTTGGTTGATAAATGAAAGGTGGTAGGTTTGAGTCCACCCTGGGCTGCCTCTGGGAAAGCCCGGGTGATTGACCACAGTAAAAACAGACATCAAAAAGCCCACAAAGCACAGTCTACACGGACGCATTCGGGGTGCCCTCAAAGTCACCTCCTCAAAAACAAGTTTTTATATGTAATAATACCAATGTTGACCATTCTTTATCTATCCTTTCAAAATTCAAGACAGGGTAACCCCCAAGCATTTGCCTTTAATTCATGTGCTCACACAACCCATCCTGTGTTAGCCCGGGTAGACAACAGAAACAGATTCACGGACACCCACCTGTGTCTTATATACGGGGTGATTATACATAAAGAAAGCATCCCAACCCAGTCCAGTCCACGCCCATAAGTCCTGTATTAGCATCTATGTCTGATACCAATCTATAAAGTCCTCTTCAGACTTACGAAGCACATGCAGTGATGCCGAAGGCAGGATGATCGCTGACCAGTGGGTAGAAAGTCTTTGGATCCAGTGGCGTTGTAAGTATCTTAGCGCTGGCAGGGGTCTCCGGCTTCAGAGGTCTGGCTGCCTCAGGGTAGGTCCTTGTGGCTTCTCCCAGGGAGTCAGCCTTTTCAGTAGCGTCGCCAAGGAAGTGAGCAGAGTGAGAAAGTGTCTCCCGCCTCCAAGGAGGAAATACCAGAGTTTTCCCAGAATCCAGTGTGACCCAATTGACAGATGAGACTCCATTCCTTCACTCTTAATCCTCTCAAGTCCCAAATTGACACTACATTAGGTAACTACCTCACAACCTGAGTGACGTGAGACCATTAACAACTTCTGTCTGCTACCAAGTGCCAGCAAGCTGTCCAGTTGACTCTAATGCATTTGTCTCCCGAGGACAGACAAACTGCCCTGTAAGGTCTACTAGGCTGACATCTTTAAGGGAACAGATGATCAGGTCTTTACTATCAAGGAGTGGATGGTGGATTGAAACCACTGACCTTATGGTCAGCATGTAACAGACCTGCCACCAGGATTCCATTTCTCTGCCTCCAGGTGTGAAGATTCAGATTTAGTTTAGTGTGTTTGGGATGCTGCCCATTAATGAAGTTTGAGGTCGCTTAAGGTGGAAGGTGTGCACTTTAAGGTCGCATTAAAAGCATTCTGAGTGCCAAGGGTTTCAGCTAAAAGATAGTTCCTCATGCTGTCTCTCAACAAGGTTGCTATTGACACTGTGGGAGGGGCAGGACTTGGTTATGGGAGATGGTGTGAATCATCTCAGGAGCTTCCTGTCTCTCTGGCTGCTGCCCACCAAATGTCATGTGAGAACCCAAACTTCCTTCTCCTGTTTCCAAAAGCCCCTTGCGGGTAGAGGGAAGGAGGAGTAATCACTCTTCTGACGTGAGAGAGAACTTGAGGTTGGCTTCTGGTGACCTATATAAAGGGCAGATGAACAGTAGCTTTTTGGAAATTCTGCCCAGACAGCTTGTCAATGTGGGAACTCGCCTGACCCCAGAGCCCTGGTCTAGACTCTCGAGAGAAGTGTCAAGAGACACCCAAGCGCTCCTTAATCAAGACACATAGTAGTTCTATGTGATATCATTTGAGAGGTCAAAATTAATGCACATGTGTGGCTTACGAACATCTTAAATAAAGGCCAAGTGGATCTGCACTTGCCAGACCCCAGCTCACAGCTTCCCCCTCATCCAATAGCTTGCCAGTTTGGTATTTTTAATTAGTGCCTTACCATGCCATCGATTTTAATTTTGTGTGGAAGGTGAATATCTTCTTCCCAGCCTATTCTCAGACCCCTGGCTTAACCCCTCAGGATTCCTAAACAAAAGAGCGGCTTTCTCTTCTTGGGGATGAGTGGGTTGAGGGAAGGAATTCCCTGCTGGGGGTTAGTTGACTGGGGCCTGTTGGCCCTTGGGTAGGGTTGACTATGCAGCTATACCTACTCTCATCAAGTTCGTTCCAAGTCTCTGTAAACTCTAGAGGACAGAGTGAGGCTGCCCCACAGGGCTCTGAGACGATGGATCTTTATGACAGTAGACTGTCTCATCTTTCTCCCTTGGAGTGACTGGGGGGGTTTGAACCACCCTCCTTGTGATGACTGGTCCCACCTTTTCTCCATAACCCCGTCAGGGCTCCTCGGCTCTGTAGAGAGTACTCCCTGAAGGCACTTCCTGTACTTCTGGAGCCCCAGGGGAAGAAAGGCAGATACTTATTTGTGAGTTAACTTGCTCATTAATTCCTACTGACCTTCAAGCCATACATGAAACAATATAAGTGTCTCTTTAGGGAGTGCGGGTAGCACAGTGGTTTGGAACTCACTAGCCATCGGGGATGGATGTCTGCAGTGGGCGTCTGGGAAGAGTCCGAGCCTTGGATACTCGATGGGGGCAGTTCTGCTCTGTCCTCAAGAGCCACGATGACACAGAGTCAACTGGATGCCAAGGAGTTTGTTTTATTTTAATTATTAACTCCTTTTATTCGGGGCTCGTACATCGCTTATCACAATCCATACGTACATTTATTGTGCCAAGCATCTTCACGTGCCTGCTGCCCTCGTCATTCCCAAAGCATTTGCTTTTCTACCTGAGCCCTTGACATCAGCGTTTCATCTTTTCCCTTTCCCCTCCACCCTCCACCAACCCTTGATATTTTACAAATTATTATTATGTCATATTTTACACTGCCTGGTGTTGCCCCTTTCCCAC
Organism: Nesogale talazaci; assembly: GCA_004026705.1. NCBI lineage: Eukaryota > Metazoa > Chordata > Mammalia > Afrosoricida > Tenrecidae > Nesogale > Nesogale talazaci. Next base: position 1,499 of record PVJH01037745.1, on the reverse strand, counting down.
TTCTCTGCTGGCTGTCCTTCAGGTAGGAGCTTAGGTGATCCACTTGTAATCCCTTGTAATCCCCGCCCCCTCTCTACCCCACCCTCCCTCCACCCTGCAGGTATCTCCACTCAATGAGTTTTTTTTTAAATGTAGATCTAGCTGATACACTCAAATGAACTTTCTTGTGTGTGTGTGTGTGTGTGTGTGTGTGTGTGTGTGTGGCATCACTGCCCTAGTGGGAGTAGGAGGCCCAGCCTTGCTCCCGGAGAGCTGCTGCTGGATTCAAACCACCAACCCTGTGGGCCGCAGTCCCGCACACAACCACTAGGCCACGAGGGTTCAGCCTCAAATGAACTTTCTGTATGAAATGTTAGAATATAAAATACAGGCATATGAAAACATGCAATGTTGCGAATTGCCCTTGAGTTCATTCCAACTCCTAGGGAAGTCATGCATGCAAAGTAGAACCGTCCCACCACGTTTCCAAGGCGGGGGCCTTCTGGAAACAGGTGGTCAGGCTGCTGTCCTAATGGTGATTCTGGGTGAGTGCAAACTGCCAACTTTTCAGCTAGTAGTCCAGGGACCCAACCGTTTGTACCACTTGACTATTGAAGTATTTGCATTTATAAGTACTTAGAAACATTCAACAGCTCATGAAAAGTATGAAAAATGTACCATGACGAAATATATAATTGTGTTGTGTTCAGTGTTGGTGAGGAAATGGGAGGAAAGGTGCCTTTGAGCTGTGAGCATAGTGGAAGAGCCAGCTGAGAAGTGCAAGCCCTGTATGTTTCCATCCAGATTTCCATCTCCATGTCCTTTCTCCCTAGTCTCCAAGTGTCTTGGGCTGAGCCCCGGTGGCATAGTGATTGAGACCAGGACTGCAGCCCACTGGCTTGGCGGTTCAAATCCAGCAGCAGCACTCCAGGAGCAAGGCTGGATCTCCCACTCCCACCAGAGGGCAGTGATGCCCCCAAACAAAACAACAACCACAACAAAAAACAAAACCCAGTGTCTTCACATAATGAAACACACATGAACGCTCTTCTCTTCTTTTTAATAAATTCTTTTATTTCCATTTTGCCGTTGAGAATACAGAAGGAACCTTGGTAGCATAGTAGTTACAAGTTAGGCTTTAACCCATAACACTGGCAGTTCAACCAGCTGCTCCTTGAGAGAGAGATGTAATTCTCTTTATCTATCTATCTATCTATCTATCTATCTATCTATCTATCTATCTATCATTTAATCAAGGAGGCATGGTCTTTGGGTCTATACTTCAATCTTATCTCAGTACAAGAATGGTTTGTTCTAATAGTGTGGCACTGTATGATACTCACCTTCCTGACGTGATCGCTGAAGACAAAATGGGCATATAAGCAAATGTGATGAAGAAAACCGATGGTGGTGCCCAGCTATCAAAAGATATAGCGTCTTAAAGGCATGAAGATAAGCATACAGCCATCTAGCTGAGAAGCAACAAAGCCCACGTGGCAGAAGTACACCAGCCTGTGTGA